>SJYC01054306.1:0-47495 GCA_006408675.1 Madoqua kirkii
AAAAAATGCAAATAGAACTGCCTTATGACCCAGCAATCCCACTGCTGGGCATACACACCGAGGAAACCAGAACTGAAAGAGACACATGTACCCTAATGTTCATTGCAGCATTGTTTATAATTGCCAGGACATGGAAACAACCTAGATGTCCATCAGCAGATGAATGGATAAGAAAGCAGTGGTACATATACACAATGGAGTATTACTCAGCCCTTAAAAAGAATAAATTTGACTCAGTTCTAATGAGATGGATGAAACTGGAGCCAATTATACAGAGTGAAGTAAGCAGGAAGAAAAACACCAATACAGTATACTGACACATATATATGGAATTTAGAAAGACAGTAATGATGACCCTGTAAGTGAGACAACAAAAGAGACACAGAGGTATAGAACGGACTTTTGGCTTCTGAGGGAGAGAGAGAGGGTGGGATGATTTGGGAGAATGGCACTGAAACATGTATGCTATCATATAAGAAATGAAGCACCAGTCTATGTTCAATACAGGATACAGGATGCTTAGGGCTGGTGTATGGGATGATCCGGGGAGATGGTGTGGAGTGGGAGGTAGGAGGGGGCTTTGGCATTGGGAGATCGTGTACACCTGTGGCTGATTCATATCAATGTATGGCAAAACCAATACAGTACTGTAAAGTAGAATAACGTATTAAAAAAAAAACAAACAGTGGAAGGTGGTCCAATCTGACTGTACCTTTTCCTGGTTTTCTGGTCTTGGACAACTTACCCACTTTCCTGAGCAACAGCTTCCTCATCAGTGTCTTTGGGCCTCGGGATGTTTACTCCATAAATGTGCTTGAGGATTTCAGGACAAGACTATATGGGTATCAGTGATGGGGTCTGACAGTGTCAACAGTGATTAACCAATTAAATCTGCTTGTTTTATAATCAGCTGCTGAATTATGACAGGAAATAGCAAGGTACTGCTCCCAGACCACAATAAAATGGATGTGATGTGTGGAAAGAGACTTAGAAAAAGTGAGTTTTAAGAAGATTAGTAAAATATTTATGTATCATGATGTCAATTTTAAAACATTTTCTCTGGAGCCAAATCAAAGACTCATTTACCCTCTTCTTTTTGCTCAGAATGTAGTTACAGTGGAAGAATTTTATTTCTCTGCCTAAAGGCTCCAGGACTTTTCATGGGCTGGTGACAAGGTTTTCACCTGAAAACAACCACAGCAAAACTCATCATCAGTTTTTATTTCCTACCAAACATCTGAGGTACAGCACTGAACACAACTGTGTTGCTTACAGGTAAGAAATTGTAGGGCTTCCCTGGTGGCTCAGATGGTAAGGAATGTACCTGTAATGCAGGAGACTTGGGTTCAGTTCATGGGCTCGGAAGATCCCCTGGAGAAGGAAATGGCAACCCACTCCAGTATTCCTGCCTGGAGAATCCCATGGACAGAGGAGCCTGGTGTAATTGTTTGAATGGATGGAACAAATTGTGTTTAGTGGAGATTTGATCCTTCTTTGGTTTTAGATCTTTCTTTGGTATTCTGGAGTCTGTGTGTGGAAATTATAATTTTTTAGCACAGATGTTTATAAAATGACCCCCTCTCCCACTTATCTGGATTTCTTGCTTCTTATGGCCTCACTTCTCACTAATTTTTGGATATTTCAAACACCTGCTTGGTGGATGACCATCTCATTGTCATCTTCTGTAGATGCTTCTCCATGCCGCCTGCAGTGTCTTTCTTCCAACTTGCCAGCTCATCTGTAACCAGCACTTCTTTCCAGGGAAGCGGAGTCAGGCTGGCACCCTGCTCACTGTGTCCACAGGAGGCTGTGTTCCTGTCACTCTCTTCCTTGTCCCCCGCTAGGCTGAACTCCCCGGGAGTGGGCCTGGCACACACGTCTTCTGATGAAACACCTATCGTCTGAGCATCTCTGACTCGCCATCCTGTCTTCTTTCTCCTCTTCTGCCACATCTACTGACTGGGATGTGTATGGAGCCTGCGGATGTTACACTCCGCAGAAGACAAGATGCCTGTGCTCTGCAAGAAACTATAAAATTAAATTAAGCTGTTTGAAATAAGATAGGAAAAACACGTAAGACAAAGAGGTGCTGTGAAGAATTAACTATTTTCCTTTAATCTGAGTTCAGCTGGCTTGTAGGAATACACAGAGATACTCCTCAAAGCAGAGGAAGGTGGGGCCTCTCTTACTGCTCACCAGACGCAGGTAAATTTCCAGCAAAGGTTTCCTGACATCAGAGGCAGCCGCCCTTCTGTACCTGTGTGTGCATTTACTGGAACTCAGGCTGGGATGGCGTAGCAGCTGGCAAAAAGTCCTCTCCACTTGGGGTGAGAAAACAATCCAAGCAGACTGGCTGATGGACCCCAAAGAATCAGAGTGACTCAGAGGTTCAGGGGTGCCCTCCCCGTCCCCCTCACTGAGCTCCTGGGGCATGAGGGACAGTGTTTATCATGGGCTAGCCACAAGCATCTCTATGTAGCAGCTCGAGAAAGACCACAGTGAAACTCTTTTCCATTTTTATTTCCTACCATACACCAAATGTACAGCACTGAACACAATCGGTTGCTTTGATGTAAGAAATATTAATTGTTTGAAGAAATGGTATACAAACTACTTCAAATTAAAAAAATGCATACATCATTGTCTTTTTTTTGTTTGTTTACAAAAGACCCAATTTACAGTATCGATAACATCATGGAAAGAAACAAAAATTCAGTGCACGTTACAAAACAGACCAAGTACAAAGGCAGCAAATAAAAACAAACATCCTTCACAAAACCATCCTGTTCAAATTACGCGAACACAAATCAAGGAACCTGAATCGCAGTAAATTATGGTAATAAATACATAGGTTGGTAAGAGATTTCTTTTAAATTAAATAAAATATATAACAAACTCGTTAAAATATTTAGCAAATTAAACCTTTGTCTTTGTAATAAGTGAACTCATTTGTATGCATCTATCGAGGACTGTATAGCAAAATGTTTGTAAATACATAACTTTAATAGAAAATTTCGTTTGGTGTCCTATTTATAATAGACAGCACACGTGTTAGCTCTTTTTTCTTAAAGTTGATTTTTAAATACCCACTGCTCCTACCTAAGAACAGACATCTCATTTTCACTAGACTAGGAGTCAAGGATTTCAATGAATGCCAAACCAAAGATAAGCCCCACTTAACACAGAACATGACTAGTGTCAAGGTGGGGGGAATTACCACGCATGGCGCTTCAGCCGGTGCAGCAACAGTGATAACGGTGGAAAACAGCAAGCCTGCGAGCGCCATGGCGTCCAGTCCACATACACATCCATGTTGCTAAGAAAAATAAACACTTTGTTACAGCACTGAAATCAAGCCCATTTACACGGAGGCACGTCGCACACCCGGGGTGTGTGCACAGCAAAAAGGCAGTTTAGCTGGTTGTCTATACCTTTCTCTTAAAAAAAATAAATATAAAAAAACTTTTGAAACAATGCTTAGCTACTTTACAATCCCTGAAATAGACATTGTCTTTCCTATAGCAACTACTAACCTCTGATCCATCCAGAAACGCGAGATTGCGGGCTCAATCTCGTGTCGGTGAGCATGTCTGTGTGCCTGTGGGTGTGAGTGTGTGTACTTTGAGCACTCCTCTGTCTGCAGAAAGACTTTCATCAGATTGGAAGCTGTCTGTTTGCCTCAGGGGGCTGAGACAATGTTGCCAGTGTTTAAAGCAATGACTCAGATCCGGGTGTCATTGGTGCTTGTGTGACTGTATTTTCCATTCCTTTCCAGTCAACCCAGTAAGATAAATGCTATTTCAGGGGATATGGTATCTACACAGTTTCCATTTGGGTGCGTTTACACTTGCTAAGTACAAATCTACAACAGTGTCCCTCGTGTATTGTACCAACAAGTGGCAGGAAAGCCTGGCCAGTTACATTGAGTCTTATTTCTTGTCTTGGGGTAAGAGCTGCCAGCTATCTGGTATAACCTGGAAACAAACAGACAAACCTGCATCGCTAAAAAGCTTGTTTCTTTAAATAATTTCAAATAAATAATTCATATGAACTGAAATCGGACAGCCAAGTCAAATACTTTGCTGATTGCTCTATTCAATTATTGCTAACAAATTTGAAACAGGCTGGTTTTCAGTCAACTGTGCTTCTGTAGGGCACACATCCTGCGAGTGAGCGCCTTTTATCTGTGTCCCTCCACGCACCCAAGCCCGTTCATAAACACAAAGCTTGTGAAAGGGATGGGGGGTGGGGAGTAGAGTGTGCAATAAAAATTAAACTGGACCACAGTGCAGTCCTTAGACAAGGATTTTCCTTCATATTTTTTTTGTCTTCTTTAAACCCAGCCAGATATGTAATTTGAGAATAGCATTTCTAATATTTAAATTCTATTGGAAAATAAATTAATAAACACACTTGTAAAAATATGGCAGACTTCAAAATGCAGTTAAAAGATAAAAAACTCTTTGATTAGAAATAAATAAAATATAAAAATGTCACATTTATTTTACATATAATGTACAAAAAAAACCCAAAAGAGTGCAATGAAGGAATAAAAGGAAAACATATGAAAATAAATAAGATCTAATATTTGACTGCATTGCTTTTTCATCCAAAGAGTCTATCATAGTTTTTCTTTCCTTTTCACGTCAGCTGGGGCAGGGGGAGGAATTAGTGCAATGTTGCAATTGTAAATGCAGTATGGCCACTGCCTGCCCGGGTGGCCTGGAGCCCCTCCAGGTGCGTCTGTGAGGCTGGCAGGGCTCCCCAGGGCTGGGGCACTACGGTCTACACGTGGATGCCCTTGACCGCCTGCTTGATGCTCTCCAGGAGAGCTTTGCATTCTGGCGAGTAGTCCCGCTCCAGGTTGCTGTACATGTCTGTGAGCGTGTTGACATACGCCTCGAAATTCTGCTCGCTGATGGGCCCCTGAAGGAGGACAGAATACAGGGCTCCAGTCACGTGACCTGGGCTGCCAGGAAAGGGGGAGCAGGGAAAGGGGGTGTGGTATTCTGACCCTGGAGCCTAGGGAGGGATGAGGGGACCTATGTGGCAGTCGGAGTTCAGGGGGAGTCAGGAGTGAGTGTGTGGTGGGCTGGTCTGCTCACTCTTCACTCAGCTAGTGGGGTGAGTGTGACCTCTTATCTGTGCGTGTGTGCCAAGTTCCTTCAGTTGCGTCCCACTGTTTGAGACCCCCATGGACTGTAGCCCACCAGGCTCCTTTGTCCATGGGATTCTCCAGGCAAGAATAGTGGAATGGACTGCCATTCTGTACTCCAGGGGATCTTCCCAACCAGGGGTGGGAGGTGGCAGGGGGGGCTTTGGCATTGGGAGATCGTGTACATCTGTGGCTGATTCATGTCAGTGTATGGCAAAACCAATGCAGTATTGTGAAATGGAATAAAGTATTAAATTAAAAAAAAAAAGTTAAAACTGAAGATTAAAAAAAAAAAAGTTAAAACTGAAGATTTAAAAAAAAAAAAAAACTTAGTGGGAAGACTTCAACAACACCAAAATAATGCAATTAGAAAATGGAAAAAAATCTCATGAGCTGTCATTTCACTGAGGAGGATATACCAAAAAACAAACAAACAAACAAACAAAAAAAAACAAAAAAAAAAAACATGAAAAGGTGTTCAATATCATTAGTCTTTAGAAAAATGTGAATTAAAATCCTAGTGAGATATTACTACACACCTATTGTTATGAAGGAATGAGTTGTTATGAGTTTTGTGATGGACAGGGAATTGTTACAAGTTGGTGATGGACAGGGAAGCCTGGCATGCTGCAGTCCATGGGGTCTCAAAGAGCCGGACATGACTGAGTGACTGACCTGAACTGATTGTTACAAAGTACAAGCTCACTTTGCTCATCACATGAAAGGCCAATGGATCTAAGAGACAAAGTACTGACTCAAGGAATACAACTGTATTCTGATTGAGAATACGGCCGACTAATGACAGAAAACAACCATCTTGCGGTGCTCTAGATGCTGGATTCTGTTAATAGAACCAGAGAGAGGTGATGAGGAACTAGTCAAAAGGCAGAATAGAGCAGGAGAAGCAGTGAGGAAGTCAATAAGGGCCATCAGCCTTGCAAAATGTCTCCAGGGATGACCAGCATCAGGAAAGGGATATATTAATCTCTTCTTTCTTGCAGACATTCAAAGGTAAGTATGGAGATGCAGATTATCTCTCTATGAGCTGAACAAAGGCATTTCAATTTAACCATCAGGCAGAGGAACAGGGTCCTCTGAGGCAGACTGTTATGTCTATAACAACAACAGCAACAAAAAGCAAAACCAAAGAAATAGTTCCAACTTGGAGACAGAATGTGTTCTCTATAACACTATCAAAATGCCTAAAAAAAGAAAAAACTCCATTGTGTATATGTACCACAGCTTTCTTATCCATTCATATGCTGATGGACATCTAGGTTGCTTCCATGTCCTGGCTATTATAAACAGTGCTATATTGTAAAGTAATTAACCTCCAATTAAAATAAATAAATTTATTTTTTTTTTTTAAAGAAAAAACTGTACCAACACCAAATGCTGGCAAGGTTGCAGAGAAGAGGATTTTTTGTATATTTCCACAGTGCTGTATCTAAATGGTTCAGCCAGTTTGGAAAATAGCTTGAGTTTCTCTTATAATTAAACATGAAACTACATCAGTTCAGTTGCTCAGTCATGTCCAACTCTTTGCAACTCCATGGACTGCAGCACTCCAGGCCTCCCTGTGCATCACCAACTCCTGGAGCTTGCTCAAGCTCATGTCCATTGGGTTGGTGATGCCATCCAACCATTTCATCCTCTGTCATCCCCTTCTCCTCATGCTTTCAATCTTTCCCACCATCAGGGTCTTTTCCTGTGAGTCAGTTCATATCAAGTGGCTAAAGTATTGGAACTTCAGCTTCAGCATCAGTCCTTTCAATGAATATTCAGGAATGATTTTCTTTAGGATTGACTGGTTTGATCTCCTTGCTGTCCAAGGAACTCCCAAGAGTCTTCTCCAACACCACATTTCAAAAGCATCAATTCCTCGGCGTTCAGCTTTCTTTATGGTCCAACTTGCTTATCCACACATCAGTTCAGTTCAGTCACTCAGTCGTGTCCAACTCTTTGCAACCCCATGGACTGCAGCACACCAGGCTTCCCTATCAGTCACCAACCCCTGAAACTTACTCAAAATAGTCCGTCAAATCAGTGATGCCATCCAACCATCTTATCCTCTGTTGTCTCCTTCTCCTCCTGCTTTCAATCTTTTCCAGCATCAGGGTCTTTTCCAATGAGTCAGTTTTTCACATCAGGTGGCCAAAGTATTGGAGTTTCACCTTCAGCATCAGTCCTTCCAATGAATGTTCATGATTGCTTTCCTTTAGAATTGACTAGTTGGATCTCCTTGCAGTCCAAGGGACTCTCAAGATTCTTCTCCAACACCACAGTTCAGAAGCCTCAATTCTTTGGCACTCAGCTTTCTTTATAGTCCAACACTCACATCCATACATGACCACTGGAAAAAACCATAGCTTTGACTACACTGACTTTTGTTGGCAAAGTAATGTCTCTGCTTTTTAATATGCTGTCTAGGTTGGTCAGAGCTTTTCTTACAAGGAGTAAGCATCTTAATTTCATGGCTGCAGTCACCATCTGCAGTGATTTTGGAGCCCAAATATATAAAGCCTGTCACTATTTCCATTGTTTCCCCATCTATTTACCATGAATTGATGGGACCAGATGCCATGATTTTAGTTTTCTGGATGCTGAGTTTTAAGCCAACTTTTTCACACTTCCTCTTCACTTCATTAAGAGGCTCTTTAGTTCTTCTTCCCTTTCTGCCATTAGGGTGGTGTCATCTGCCTATCTGAGGTTATTGATATTTCTCCTGGCAATCTTGATTCCAGTTTGTGCTTCATCAAGCCTGGCATTTCTCATGATGTACTCTGCATATAAGTTAAATAAGCAGAGTGACATTATACAGCCTTGACGTACTTCTTTACTTATATGGAACCAGTCTGTTGTACCATATCCAGTTCTAACTGTTGCTTTATGACCTGTGTACAGATTTCTCAGGAGGCAGGTCAGGTGATTTGGTATGACAATACAGACCTTTATCAATAAAGTAATGAAACTACATACCACCTGGTAATTGTATTCTTAGATATTTATCCCCAGAGCAATAAAAACATATGCTTAACACAAAAGCCAGTACATGGATATTCAACAGCCACTTTTTTTGTAATAGTCAAAAACCGAAATCAATCTAGAGGACCTTCACCAGGAATGAACTGTGGTACACAAGTACCATAAAAATTACTCAGCAATAAAAAAGAACAAGCTGTTGATACACACAGTTTGGATGAATCTCCAGGTAATTATGTTGAGTGGAAAAAGTGAATCCCAAAAGGTTACATACAGCATAATTGCATTGATGTAACATTTTTGAAATGACAAAGTTTTAGAAATGGAAAACAGATTAGTGGTGGCCAAGGGTTAGGGACAGGAAGGTGGGGGCTGTATGGGAGGGAGGTGGGTAAGTTTATAAAAGGACAAACTGAAGAATCTTTGTGGTGCTGGAACTTGCCCATGGTGGTGGATACGTGAAAAGTGTTGCAGATAAAAAGCCAATTCTGACTCCATGTGGGAAACTGTTTGACTTGCTTTTCATTGCTTTTGTAATTATATCAAAAATAATAGCCTGCCTCAGACGACCCTGCCCCTCTGCCTGACTGTAAACTATAGTGCCTGAAAATAGGTCATAGAGAATCTGGCCCTGCCCACCTACAAATAGCTACAACAAAAAGAAGAGATTAACACACTCCTCCAAAGTCTGGCCATTCCTAAAGACTGAAGACCCTTTCACTTTACTTCCTCACTGCCTCTCCCTCTCTATTCTGCCTTTTGAATACAGTTCCTCATTTCATCTCTCTCTCTCTCTCTCTCTCTCTTTCTCTCTCTCTCTCTCTGACTCTATAAAAGAACCTGGCATCCAGACACCCAACAAGATGGTTACTCTGAGACATTAGTCTGCATCATCTTGGTCAGCCAGTTTTTCAAATAAAGTTGTATTCCTTGCCTCAACACCTCATCTCTCAGATTCATTGGTCTGTCATGCGGTGAGCAGAGTGAGCTTGGACTCAGTAACAAAAGTACACAGATTGCTGGACTCCACCTGCAGAATGTCACATCCAGTCAGTCTGGGTAGGGCCCGAGATTCTGCTTTCATAACTAGCTTCCAGGTGATGTTGATAATTCTGGTTGGGGAACCACACTTTGAGAACCACTAAATTAGAGAGTCACTGTGGCCTTCCCCTACTTAAGGTAAAAACCAGAATTTGGCTTTTTCCTCAGTGATTCTTTTTCGCAAAGACTTGGATCTCTATGCTGGGCTTCTGAAAGGCCAGGTCTTTGAATGTTGCCCAAGACATGTGTTTATGGTGGCTTTGGCATATCCAGTAACAAGAGTGCTCAAAGTGTACAGTAGTATCAGCATCATCTAGGGACTTCCTAGAAATGCACATTTGGGGGCTTCACCCTAGATTTAATGAACACGCAACTCCACAATCTATTGGGTCTGATGCAGGCCAAAGTTTGGGGACCAAGGATTAGAGAGGTTGTTGGGAAGCCATTTAGGATCTTTTTAGTAAATATTAGCAACTGTGATTGGGATTCCCAGGTGCCACTAGTGGTAAAGAACATGCCTGCCAATGAAGGAGATATAAGAAACTACGGTTCAATCCCTGGATTAGGAAGATTCCCTGGAGAAGGGCTTGGCAATCCACTCCAGTATTCTTGTCTGGAGAATCCCACGGACAGAGGAGCCTGGCAGGCTACAGTCCATAGATTTGCAAAGAGCCAGACACGATTGAAGCAACTTAGCACTCAGGCAACAACTATGAACGGCTTTCCTGGCACAACTATTTCAAGACAAGATGTGGCAAAGGAAGAAATCAAGCTGTGGTCTTCCGAGGCAGTGGTCATTGACTTTCAGTCTTTTATGAGTAGATGCAGGCAGCAGCACTCTCACCTCCTCCGCAGCTAGTGCTGGTCTAATTAAGCAATTAAGGGATCATAGAGCACACAGAAAGACTAAAACCCAAGATTAACATTAAGTGGCAATTAGTGGTATTAGGCAGTGCCCATTATATGCTCATAAACATATTAACATGTTGCTCTTAAACAGGAATGAATACAGCCAGACACCATTCAAAAGTGCCAGGCTTCCAGAGGGGCCTCTCATTTATTACAAGTCACAGAATCAGTGGCCCCTTGACCAATTACATTTCACATAGGTTCATTCTGCCAATGTAGAATTTAATCTTTCAGCTGCCTATTGAAGGCCTACTCTGATTTTTCCATTATGCTGCTGTGAGGTTTCTGGAAGTAGTGAGTGGTATCTGGTTTCTCAGTCCCCGTCTATTCCTAGCTGGGATTTTAGACATGGCTCACTGTCAACATTCAGAAATGCCGTAAGTCACTGGGGACCACAGCTCAGGGTGCATGTGTGAGCAACCAGGTTTAATTCCAACTCTGTGTGCTTGAGTCATCACTGCTCTATTTGTGGATCAGAGCAAACACTGCCAGTGATCTTCAATGCCTGAGGGCTCAATAGATATCTAAGTGGAGGTGAAGTTGGAATAATTCTACCCGTTTATTGTGCTGTTTGCAAACCAATCAGTAAACTGTCTAAAACTTGCAACAGTTTTTTTTCAGCATATAGTTAGGGGGGAAATTGAAAGCTCTCAAAAGTACTCCTTTGTTGAGAACTTTCCCCAAGGTCTTCTGAAATGTCTCACCAAATTCTACTTCATAAACAGATGATATGGTATAGATGAAAGAACCTGGGTATTGAAATCAAACAGATTTATATTTGAATAGCAAAACTGTAACTTCATAGTTTGGATAATTTGACTGGTCAAGGGCCTTAAATTCTCTAAGCCTCAGATTGCCATGTGTCATCAGAGAGCCAACTCACTGGAAAAGACCCTGATGCTGGGAAAGACTGAAGGCAGGAGAAGAAGGGGATGAATGAGGATGCAATGATTGGCTGGCATCACCAACTCAATGGACATGAGTTTGAGCAAGCTCTGGGAGACAGTGAAGGACAGGAAAGCCTGGTGTGCTGCAGTCCATGGGGTTACAAAGAGTCAGACACAACTGAACTGAGCTAGTGACCATCAACAACAACATGGGCTAACATGCCTGCCTTACGAGGCTGATTTGAGAAAAACAAAACGACACATGCACAGTGCCTGGCGTGCATTTGACATGAAAACCTCTTAGTTCTTTTCTCCTAGTATTGAAGATAATTGCTGGGTCTTGGTATGAGTTTTCCCCCCATAAACATAATAGTACGTGGGAAAATTCAAGCAATCATACAACAGGTCCGCTTTGCTGTCCATTGTTTCCTTTTCTCACTGCGTCAGTCAGCATAAAGCCAGTTCTTCCAATGTTCAGTCAGTTCCAGTCCATTTGCCAAGGATCCTATCACTCCTTTTATGGTTTGAAAAGTGATATTCATGTCTGGAAAGCATCCAAATCATGACACTTCAGCTCATGTTTGTCACAGCTACAAAAAACAGTCTATAAAGTGTTTAAAGAAACAGAATCATTTTCCTATACCTTCAAAAGCATGAATAAAAAACAACTGTTTAGAACACTATGACCCAAAACATGCTGTGATGTGTGATTTTATATATATATACATATATATACACATATGATTGTAATAAAATGATAAAGTAGGATATAATTTACTAACATTCCACTCCACAAATAATAGCAAACTCATGTTAGAAAGCAAAATATTTTGTAAAAGTTACATGCAAATTTTTTTGGCCAGCTGTGCCCTGTCCAGCTAGCCACAGTACCATCCTTGCTATTTCATACCCACTGGCCCACCTGCTTCATCTTTTGTAGGGAACTTGCCAAAGTCATTTAAATCTGTAGACCCCAGTCCCAACCACTTAGATCAAATTACTTGATTCTTACTCAGGCATGTGGGCTTCAATAACAAGAGCTGATCTGGCCTTTAGGTAGTTTTTCCTCTTCAGCACAGAGATGGTAGCAGCCTCCTTTGTTTATTTGTCTGTGAGTAACTTGATCTTGCCATCGTTTGCATCTCCACAATTTCCAACAATCTGATAGAATCTCTGTTTTAAAATTTTGATCTGTATTAATGTTTGAAATATCTATTGTGGTTTCTATTTTCCTATCTGTACTCTGATTGATATAAAACCAAGCTCAGTATGTGTACTGATCAATACTCATAAACATAAGAAGGAAATCAAAGGTTACTAAGCATTTAAGGAAAATCAATAACATGGAAGAGAAAGACAAGATAAACAAAAGAAATACTAACTTTAGGGAAAAGGATATAACCTGGTAAACAAACAAGAACCTAGACTTTATTGAGGATTAAAATATATATATAATAGATAACCAATAAGGACCTACTGTATAAGACAAGAAACTAGGTTTAATACCTTGTAATAACATATCAGTTATTCAGTTCAGTTCAGTGTCTCAGTTGTGTCTGACTTTTTTACAATCCCATGGACTGCAGCAAGCCAAGCCTCCTTGTCCATCACCAACTAACGGAGTTTACTCAAACTCATGTCCATTGAGTTGGTGATGCCATCCAACCATCTCATCCTCTGTCAGCCACTTCTTCTCCCACCTTCAACCTTTCCCAGCATCAGGGTCTTTTCAAATGAGTGAGTTCTTCACATCAGGTGGCCAAAGTATTGGAGTTTCAGTTTCGGCGTCAGTCCTTCCAATGAATATTCAGAACTGATTTCCTTTAGGGTCGACTGGTTGGATCTTCTTGCAGTCCAAGAGACTCTCAAGAGTCTCCTCCAACACCATAATTCAGAAGCATCAATTTTTCAGCACTCAGCTTTCTTTATAGTCCAACTCTCACATCCATATATGACTACTGGAAAACTCATAGATTTGACTAAATGGATCTTCGTTGGCAAAGTAATGTCTCTGCTTTTTAATATGCTGTCTAGGTTGGTCATAACTTTTCTTCCAAGGAATAAGTGTCTTTTAAGTTCATGTCTGCAGTCACCATCTGCAGTGATTTTGGAGCCCCCCCAAAATACAGTCTGACACTGTTTCCACAGTTTCCCCATCTATTTGCCATGAAGTGATGGGACCAGATGCCATGATCTTAGTTTTCTGAATGTTGAATTATAAGCCAACTTTTTCACTCTCTACTTTCACTTTTATCAAGAGGCTATTTAGTTCTTCTTTGCTTTCTGCCATAAGGGTGGTATCATCTGCATATCTGAAAGAAAGAAAGAAAGTCGCTCAGTCGTGTCCGACTCTTTGCGACCCCATGGACTATAGCCTACCAGGCTCTTCCGTCCATGGGATTTTCCAGGCAAGAATACTGGAGTGGGTTGCCATTTCCTTCTACAGGATATCTTTCTGACTCAGGGTTTGAACCCAGGTTTCCCACATTGTAGGCAGACGCTTTACCATCTGAGCCACCAGGGAAGACAACGTTATTGGTATTTCTCCTGGAAATCTTGATTCCAGCTTGTGCTTCATCCAGCCAAGCATTTCTCATGATGTATTCTGCATAGAAGTTAAATAAGCAGGGTGACAATATACAGCCTTGATGTATTCCTTTTCCTGTTTGGAACCAGACTGTTGTTCCATGTCCAGTTCTAATTGTTGCTTCCTGACCTGCATACAGGTTTCTCAAGAAGCATGTCAGGTGGTCTGGTATTCCCATCTCTTTCAGAATTTTCCACAGTTTACTGTGATCCACACAGTCAAAGGCTTTGGCATAGTCAATAAAGCAGAAATAGATGTTTTTTTCTGGAACACTCTTGCTTTTTCCATGATCCAGAGGATGTTGACAATTTGACCTCTGGTTCCCCTGCCTTTTCTAAAACCAGCTTAAACATCAGGAAGTTCACGGTTCACAAACTGCTGATGCCTGGCTTGGAGAATTTTGAGCATTACTTTACTAGCATATGAGATGAGTGCAACTGTGCAGTAGTTTGAGCATTCTTTGGCATTGCCTTTCTTTGGAATTGGAATGAAAACTGACCTCTTCCAGTCCTGTGACCACTGCTGAGTTTTCCAAATTTGATGGCGTATTGAGTGCGGCACTTTCACAGCATCATCTTTTAGAATTTGAAATAGCTCAACTGGACTTCCTAAGGCCCACTTGACCTCACATACCAGGATGTCTGGCTCTAGGTGAGTGATCACACCATCTTGATTATCTGAGTCATGAAGATCTTTTTGGATAGTCCTTCTGTCTATTCTTGCCACCTCTTTATATCTTCTGTTTCTGTTAGGTTCATACAATTTCTGTCCTTTATTATGCCCATCTTTGCATGAAATGTTCCCTTAGTATGTCTAATTTTCTTAAAGAGATCTCTAAGTCTTTCCCGTTCTATTGTTTTTCTCTATTTCTTTGCACTGATCACTGAGGAAGGCTTTCTTATCTCTCCTTGGTATTCTCTGGAACTCTGCATTTAAATGGGTATATCTTTCCTTTTCTCCTTTGCCTTTCACTTCTCTTCTTTTCGCAGCTATTTTTAAGGCCTCCTCAGACAACCATTTTGCCTTTTAGCATTTCTTTTTCTTGAGGAAGGTCTTGATCCCTGTCTCCTGTACAGTGTCACGAGGCTCTATCCATAGCTCTTCGGACATTCTATCAGATCTAATCCCTTGATAATAACATATAATGAGAAAGTATCTAAAAAGAGAATATGCGTGTGTATGCATATACATACACATATGTGTATGTATAACTGAATCGTTTTTCTGCACACCTGAAACTAAAACAACATTGCAAATTAACTATTTCAATAATTTTTTAAAGAGCTTACCTATAAAAATAATATTAGAATTTAGAAGATTTTGCAGCCAAAAATGAGAACAGGCTGCTATGAAAACAGAGTAATCAGAAAACAAGAGACTTTATTGCGATTAAAATTACCATTGTCTAAATTCTAAAGAAGTCTGAAAAATGAATTAGATATCTAGGAAACTTGATGGTATAGAAGGTAAATTCAAGAAACTCTTTAGAATATTTAAGCAAAAAATCAATGAGGAAATAGGAGCACTTAATGTGCCAGACTGCTATAAGTGCTTTAGTTATAATAACATAGTTAATTTTCATAACAACTCTCTGAACTAAGAACTATCATTATATACAGAGAGAAGTTAAGTAGCATACCCAAAGTCACCTAGCTAATGAGGTGATAGAACTGAAATTCTAATCCAGGGAATTTGACACCAAGACCTTGTTCTTAATTTTGTTTTCCACTGTCTATTTTAAAAGTAGTAGATAAATTGAGAGATGTGGAAGATATATTTAGGAAATCCAATAGCCACCTAATTTGAGTCCTAAAAGAAGCAAACAACATGAATAAAAGGAAAGGTATAACTGAGAAACGAGCAGACATGTACTGAGCTGAAGAAAGATTTCAAAGACCCTATTAAGTGACAATCATAGTAACTTTAAAAAACATAACTAGACACATATTCAAGAAATTTTAGAACTCTGGGATAAAGAGAAAAATTACTAGCTATCAGACATTTCATTTACAGCAAGACAATAATGGTTTTAAAGTTCTAAAGTCTGGACTGAAGATTTTGTACCCAGTCAGTTCAGTTTAGTTCAGTCACTCAGTCGTAGCCGACTCTTTGGGACCCCACGAATCACAGCATGCCAGGCCTCCCTGTCCATCACCAGCTCCTGGAGTTCACTCAAACTCATGGAAATATATATTTCACTGCTTTATTTCTTTATGCTTTAGTTATATGCATTTTTATTCAACTTTTAAAGTGAAGCTATTTGAGAAAATCATATAATCAATTCAAACTAATACCATGCTCAATTTTTGCACTAATTTTCTCTATGATTAAATATTGATAATACTTGTCAGCAACTGAGATCTAAAAATAAATCTCTCATTCTAATACGTGGAGATTGCTTCAAGTGCTTCAGAAACTGCTATTAAGAGCCTTCAAGCACCTTTTATGAATTGATTTATAAAAGATAATCTGTATGCCAATCGAAAATTGTTTTTATCTCTTCTTTAAATCAGTCTTCTAAGGAGAGATTTCTCAGGCAATTTTTATTGAGGTAATTTGAATACAAGAAGAACGGTGCAAGGATTGGAACCTAACAAGAGGTCAATATGTAAGGATCCTGATTGGTTATTTAATTTCAACTGACCTCTGCCCTTCCACCTGTTGAGTGACCTTTACTAAAGCTCATAATTATGTGATCTTTTCCCCAGTCTATGCTATATCTCAGGCCATAAGTTTTGAGGTTGCCCATCAGTTCAGTTCAGTTCAGTCGCTCAGTCTTGTCCAACTCTTTGTGACCCCATGAATCGCAGCACACCAAGCCTCCCTGTCTATCACCAACTCCTAGAGTTCACTCAGACTCACGTTCATCGAGTCAGTGATACCATCCAGCCATCTCATCCTCGGTCGTCCCCTTCTTCTCCTGCCCCCAATCCCTCCCAGAGTCAAAGTCTTTTCCAATGAGCCAACTCTTCGCATGAGGTGGCCAAAGAACTGGAGTTTCAGCTTTAGCATCATTCCTTCCAAAGAAATCCCAGAGTTGATCTCCTTCAGAATGGACTGGTTGGATCTGCTGGCAATCCAAGGGACTCTCAAGAGTCTTCTCCAACACCACAGCTCAAAAGCATCCATTCTTTGGTGCTTAGCCTTCTTCACAGCCCAACTCTCATGTCCATACATGACCACAGGAAAAACCATAGCCTTAACTAGACAGACCTTAGTCAGCAAAGTAATGTCTCTGCTTTTCAATATGCTATCTAGGTTGGTCATAACTTTTCTTCCAAGGAGTAAGCATCTTTTAATTTCATGGCTGCAGCCACCATCTGCAGTGACTTGGGAGCCCCAAAAAATAAAGTCTCACACTGTTTCCACTGTTTCTTCATCTATTTCCCATGGATGGGACCGGATGCCATCATCTTCGTTTTCTGAATGCTGAGCTTTAGGCCAACTTTTTCACTCTCCTCTTTTACTTTCATCAAGAGGCTTTTTAGTTCCTCTTCACTTTCTGCCATAAGGGTGGGGTCATCTGCATATCTGAGGTTATTGATATTTCTCCCGGAAATCTTGATTCCAGTTTTTGTTTCTCCAGTCCAACGTTTCTCATGATGTACTCAGCATAGAAGTTAAATAAGCAGGGCGACAATATACAGCCTTGATGTACTCCTTTTTCTATTTGGAACCAGTCTGTTGTTCCATGTCCAGTTTTAACTGTTCCTTCCTGGTCTGCATACAGATTTCTCAAGAGGCAGGTTAGGTGGGCTGGTATTCCCATGTCTTTCAGAATTTTCCACAGTTTATTGTGATCCACATAGTCAAAGGCTTTGGCATAGTCAATAAAGCAGAAACAGATGTTTTTCTGCAACTCTCTTGCTTTTCCCATGATCCCTTATTAAAATTATCAAGTATGTGTCATTCTTAGTTAATAACTAGACAGTGCTTTCAAGGGCAGAGAGAGCATTTTATGTTTGGAGTCATCTAAACCTCTAGTGCTTACAGTTGGTGAATTTAGAATGTATTGGGTTGTCAAAAAAAGTTTCTTTGCATTTTTCTGTAAGACATTATAGGAAAACCCAAATGAGATTTTTGGCTAACCCAATGCGTGAGTTTTCAGTGGCCACTAGCCATTTGTTGCATGTAGGTATGTGTGTGCTCAGTTGTGGGTTGCCATTTCCTACTCCAGGGGATTTTCCCAACCCAGGGATTGAGCTCATCTCTTACACCTTCTGCATTGGCAGATGGATTCTTTACCACTGCACCACCTGGGAAGCCCCAATTTATTGGATGTGACATTGTAAAAGACAATTTGACATGTTATTTCTAATTAATAAAAAAATATGTAGTTTTGTTTGAGAACGGTAAATGGTGTCAGATATGTAGATTTTTTTTTTCCTACAGTTTTATTATTCAGTTTTAATATGTGCTGTGCTTAGTCGCTCAGTCATGTCCAATTCTTTGTGACCCCATGGACTATAGCCTGCCAGTCTTCTCTATCCATGGGCGTTCTCCAGGCAAGAATACTGGAAAAGCTTTCAATGCCCTCCTCTAGGGGATCTTCCCAACCCAAGGATCAAACCCAGGTCTTCTGCATTGCAGGACAATTCTTCCCCATCTGAGCCACCAGGGAAGCCCAAGAATACTGGAGTAGGTAGCCCATCCCTTCTCCAGGGAAACTTCCCAACTCAGGAATTGAACCAGGGTCTCATGCATTGCAGGCAGATTCTTTACCAACTGAGCTACCAGGAAGCCCATGTTTTAGTATATCTAATGCTTTAAAGCTATAGGAACTACATGTTAAGTTTAATCCCAATCACTTGGGCTTGCATCTTCTTTTCAAGGTTTTTTCTGAAAACTGACAACTGCTTTCCTGGAAAAACGCACATACACTTATCCATGAGCCCAGCATTTTGCATGAATTTAAGGGGTCATTGATACATATATAAATATACATGCACATATATGGGAAAAATATCTAGCATAATATTACTGTGGCATTTTGTGATTATTATTGAGAAACCTGAGATTTTATATTTTGCTGCTAATTTTTTAAAGAAATAATTTTATAATTGATCATTTAAAAGAAAAAAAAAACTGTAGCTTTAGGTGTATTTTTCTCAGAGAACTAAAATGGGTTCACCCTATGCAGCCTATAAACACATTTGGTTTGTCCACACATCGTTTTTAAAAAATGGAGCCAACTCTTCACTTAGGACAATTTGACATTAAAAGCTGGATTTCTGCTTTCTTTATTAAAAGATCTGTAAACACTAGGTCCACCTTCTCCCCATCAGCCAGAGCTGAGCAGAGGTTCCATTACAAAGATGAGACTTGCCTGTCTTTTTTCCACAGACCCCACACGTCTCTATTGCCTTCCTGACTCTGATGTCTAAGGTTTGATGCCATTTTCATGCTGCTCAAGCAACTGTTTACTTACTTACTCAGATTATAGAATTGGTTTCTTGTTTTCGTATTTTGCTGTCAAAGTAGAACAATGAAAATCTAACCAAAGGGCACATGTCACAGGAAAACCTGAGGAATAGGTTGGTAACTTTCTTGCTGCTGTTGGTTTTGTCTCCTTTTTTTCATTTAGGAAGGGTACAAACTGTCTACCAAACATCACCAAACTTTATTGCATAAATTGGAGTTCACTGGGGAACATGTCTTATTATGGTTATCTCTTCTACCCTTATTTCTTTAATGTATCAAATACTCTCATAACTTACTTTTATATTTTTATACTGTGAATGTAAATATATATAAGAAGTTTCAGATAATATCATACAATTCAGTCTAATGAAATACAAAGAGGATATTTGAGTATACCCATACAGCTACCTGCCTGCATTCCTGATCTCTGCAGCAGCTCTGCCTGCACAGGGGGACTTGGTGACACTTAACTGTCACTGTAGGACAAGCCAGTGGACAGTCCTGGCTTTTTGATGGTCTTTGCTCTGACAAGTCAGTTTCTTCATTGAAGGAATCTTCACAGTCCTTTAGAATCTAAGCATAGCTGTCAGCCTTCTGGACTAGAACTTGGGCCAGGTTCATTAGGGTCTGAGAAGAGGAGCAGCTCACTCCATTAGAAATGCAAATTTTCCCTTCATTTTCCCATTTATAAGGCTATGGTCTAATAGCATGTAGCGCTTACTCTTTGAATTTATATGGCTTATTTGCATACTTAATATCTGTCTCCTCTGGGGTCCCTTTTCTTTCACCTCTGTGAGCCTAAAGCAGCACCTAGCACACTGCCTGCCTGCTGAGTCATGTCCAGCTCCTTGCGAAACCCCATGGACTGTAGCCTGCCAGGATCCTCTGTCCATGGGATTTTCCTGGCAAAGATACTAAAATGGGTTGTCATTTCTTCCTACAGGGGATCTTCCCAACCCAGGGATTCAACCCTCCTCTCCTGTATTGGCAGGAAAGATTCTCTATCACTGAGCCACCTAGCACATAGGAGGTCCTTAATAACTACTTGTGGAATAACTGATGAAGTACATAAATTACAGTGCCCGTGTTAGTGAAAATCATTTAATGTAAGGATGCTGTTGTGTCAGCCCTCCGCATCTTGTATGTTTTCTGTCTACCAGGTGAGGTACTGGAATAATGGAGAAGAGGAATCTTCAAGCAAACTGAAAGTGACAGGAAATGTGACATCAGCCAGACTCCGAGGCTTGAAGAGCAACCTGGCGTATTACACGGCTGTCCGGGCTTTCAACAGCGCTGGTACCGGTCCCTTTAGCGCCACAGTTAATGCAACCACCAAGAAAACTCGTACGTACACTCTGATATTTTAAATGGCAAAAAACATGCTTTCCATTTAAAAACAATAGTCTTCTTTATTATTCTGGATGGACAACCCAAGTCCATAAGCCCACTGGATTCTGTAAAGCCAGCTCAAACTCAGAGGCACACATACCTGTCTTCCTGATTCCTCTAAATCTTTGGTTAGAAATTCCATGTGAATATGAATGTGCACCTTTTGAAAACTTTTAGTGTGGGATGTTCAGTCAAGTCTGTCCACTTTTCTTTTAAAAATGTGATCACACTAGTTAGTTTGTTTCATGCATTTTTAGGTCTCCAAGCTTGAGGATTTTTGATAAGCATGAATAACTTAAAGCTTAGGCCAAACCATCAAAAGTGATTTTTTTTTCTTCTTTCCTATGTTATTCAAAAGAGGGCAGTGTACAATAAAAGGTTACCATCCAGAGATGTTGGGCCACATCAATATATTGATATTTTCAAAAATCTGACCAGAGATGTCAGTCAGCGTTGCCTTCAAAGCTGAGTCTTTGCTAACTGTGTATTCACAGGTGCATCACAAACACCAGTTAAGAGCTACACATTAACCTGGCTTTAAGTTAGGCTGCAAGAAAAGCAGTGATGTGCAGTTTGATTGCTCTTCACATATATTTCCAGGAAACTGATAGCAACTAGTGTCTATGTGGTCACTGTATGCAATGCAGCCACTTGAGTTACATTGTTGTCATCATCACAGCAACTGAGAACATTTTATGTCCACATTTGACATGTATTTTCACATCTGCACTTCAGACCTACCACATTAAGATAGGTATCATTTTTCTTTCTCTCTTAAAGGTGAGGAATGTGAGGCATGAAGGAGTTAACTTTAATTTTACCATATGATGTATTACTTTGACTTGCAGAAAACAATTTTTCTTCTAAGTTTATTCCAAAAATTGATTAACTCAGTAAAAATGTTTTTAAACTTGCTGTATATGGGAATGAAATATTTATTTTGCTTGATCGCCAACTTCATTAATGCTATTTCCATATATAATTCGCAGATTTTCACTGGCTGGCTAAATTTGCTAAGAACAAAGACAGTATAAAATTTAATTGTATTGGCTACTGTTGTGGGTAAATTAAAACATATGTTAGTGACTCAGTCGTGTCTGACTCTTTTGGGACCCCATGGACTATGGCCCACCAGGCTTCTGTGTCCAGGGGCTTCTCCATGCAAGAATACTGGAGTGCCACGCCCTTCTCCAGAGGATCTTCCTGACCCAGGGATCTCCCACAGGCAGGCAGATTCTTTACCATCTGAGCCACCAGGGAGGATCTAAGTTAACATATATATATATATAAAGATAATTCTAGAGATTTCCCTGGTGGTCCAGCAGTTAAGATAGTCCCACTACAGAGAGCCATGGGTTCAGTCCTGGGTCAGGAAACTAAGATCCTGCATGCCATACAGTGTGATCACAAAGTGAAAAACAAACAACATAATTCTACTACTTTGGCTTTTTTTTAACCAGTGTTAATTTGATTAGGAAAGACCGTATGGTTACTTTTGTATTAATATTATCTATAAAAAAGAGAGTTTGGAGTAAAAGTTTAGCAATAAAACACTTTAATCTCTTTAAGCAGCATGCATTTACAAGCAGCCATCTAATGTGTTAATTAATTGTCCTTCACTAATTATTAGAAGAAACCTGACCCAATCTCTTATTTATAGCGCATGGTTGGGGCTTAGACCATGGAACATATAGGTGTGACAATAAGTTAAAAATATTCTGCATTTAGAACTTCTCACTAAGTATGTTTGGTATTCCCATAACACTTGTGAATTAGTAAGATTTAAATACACATCATTATTTATATATTCAAAGTGCAGTATTAATCAAAATTTCTGATTGCACAAATATATGCAAACAGATTTATCTGGTTCTTTCATCTGACTTAATAATTGATGTGATTACTCACTAAGAAATTATGATTGTAAAAGACAGTGTGACATCATCATGGAATCAGTGAAGAGCTTCGTGAAATGGTTAGAAAGAAGGAAGAGATTGATTATAAATCAATAGGAATATCATGGTAATGCACAGTACATGAAATAAAATTTTTAAGGAAAGCAAAAGCCCTTTGAAATTTAAAGATAGCTTATAAATACCCCATCTAAAGTAGAAATTTGCAGGTTACAATAATGATGATGATTCTGATTTTAATGACTAGCAATTTAAAGAGCAATTTCCAGTCACTGTTCTAAGTGTGTTTCATGTATTGATTCTTAATATTCACAGCAACACCATGACTTGGAAATTATTAGTAGTCACACACTTTGGGGATGAGTTTGCTAAGACATTATATAACTATATATATAATTATATGAGAGGTTATATAACTCCATGAGATCACACAGTAAGTAGCCAGAGAGCCATACAAATTAGTCTTAATCACTGTACTATCTTTTCTTTCAACCATGTAATTAGAATGTTCATGTCATACATAGCACCAGTATTTATTGGGAGTTTACTTCATGTTTAGGAAGGAACCACGTAAGGTGATCAGAGATAGACAGAACTTCTGTGCTCATGGAACTGGAGCATGATGGAACTTCCAACAATTGAATAATATCCTCCTGAAAATGATACATTCCTACTGCCTTTATTTAACTGGAATTTGTCTGTGGGGCTGTCAGTGTTATTAAAGAAAGTTTTCTTATGCTGAGTGGGGAATTCATAGAGATAATTAAAATCCCATAACTATTCAAAGATTGTATATAAAGACCATTGTTAATTTTGAAATTTTATGGTAATAGTTTTTCAAATATATCAAAATAACAAATAAAATCTTTTGAAAGTTTTTCTGACAGCTCTTAATAGTCACCCTAACCTTTAATGTGGTATTAGCTTGAAATCCTAGTTAAGAACGTTGATAAGGCTTCTGTGATTATCATTATGAGGAGAATCTGTCATGGCTTAGGCATAAAGAATGAAAATAACATCTCTGAGTCCTTCCTTGCTATCTGTCTTCTCCTCTGGATTGTAAACTTTAGGGGCAACGAGTCCTTCTGTGTCTTGTTCACCCAGCCCGAGAGCCCAGCATGGCACTGGAGGTCGCTCGTTAAATGTTGAGTGGGTGGCTAGGTGGATGAATGAAATCTAAAGAAGCCCATGAGTGTGAAGTACTATGTGTTTCCTCTTGACTGAACATGATGAATTCAAAACTCCAAAATTTCTGGAGTCCTTCACCATCTGCTTAGAATGTGCAAGGTTCATGTACTTGTAATCAGGGAATTCTGTATGCAAGGCTTTATATTCATACAGATCTTGGGTGATATTTTTGATTAATGTAAATAATACAAGGATTCTCAAGTTAAGTACTACACGTGTAGCTTCCATTAAGCCCTTACTTTCTGATATCCAAATACTTGTATTTATTAAAGCATTTTTAAGTTAAACACTAATTAGCATCTTTAAATAAGATGGATTTTTTTTACTGGCAACCCAAAGAGAGCTAACTCTTAAGAACAACTTTTATCTAAAGGTGCTGATGAAGAAAAATTTCAGATGGCATATAAAGGATGAAATGATGTGGCTTCTGAAAAGAGACATATATATTAAGAAGTTTATGTTTGGAAATTGCAAGAAAGAATGTGGAGGCTACATATTCTGCTTTGTATGACTGAAAAGTCAAGTGTTAATTCTGGCTTTCATTGTGGGTAGATTCAGCTCTTTGCATCCTTGAGAATCATCCATTATCTCAAATTGACTGTCAGTCATGCCTGACTTTTTGTGACCCTATGGATTGCAGCCCGCCAGGCTCCTCTGTCCATGAAATTCTGCAGGCCAGAATACTGGAGTGGGTAGCTGTTCCCTTCTCCAGGAGATGTTCCCAACCCAGGGATCGAACCCAGGTCTCCCACATTGCAGGCAGATTCTTTACCATCTGAGCCACCAGGGAAGCCCAAGAATACTGAAGTGGGTAGCCTCTCCCTTCTCCAGGGGAACTTCCTGACCCAGGAGTTAAACCAGGGTCTCCTGCATTGCAGGCGAAATTCTTTACCAACTGAAGTGAAGTCAAGTGAGCTCGCTCAGTCGTGTCCAACTCTTTGCGACCCCATGGACTAGGCAGAGCCCCACCAGGCTCTTCCATCCATGGGATTTTCCAGGCAAGGATACTGGAGTGGGTTGCCATTTCCTTCTCCAGAGCTACCAGGGAAACCCATTTGTAAAGCTAAATTATTTAGACTATTCACCCCATTTCAAACCTGGCTCTTCTACAGTATTCCCCCATCTTGGTAAATTCAACCCCATTATCTCTTTTGCTCAGGCACAAACTTTGGTTGGGGGTCACTCTCAACTTTTCTCTTTCTCTTATACCCTACACCTGATCCAGAACCTGACTTCTGCAAGAATCCCCCACTTCTTAAGGCATTCACTGCGGCCGCCCTGTACCTGCTGGTACAGCCCTCACAGGGATCAGAGCAGTGGCCCCTGGTCATTCAGCCCAGCTGCCTTTGCCTCCCTCAGCCAGAGTGGGACTGATGGTGTTGCTTCTGGGCTCTGATCCTTCCGGTCACTTCCCATCCCACTCCAGATGAATGCTAAACCCTTAAAATGTTGGACAAGGCCTGTATAATCCAACTTCAAATCCTACTTAGACTTGCTTCCTGCTATTTTCCACCTGACTCATTCGACTTTCCTTTCAGGGACACTGCATTCGCTGTTTCCTCTACCGGGAAGGCTCTTTCTCTAGATGCCCATGCGGCATCCTCCCCCAGGCTCACACGTAACCTCAGTGCCCCCTGACTGCCATATTTAAAAGCACTGCACCTCATCTCCCCACCTTCCCTCATCCCCTTGCTGCTTTATTCCTGCTCATCACACTTAGAGCCATCACACATGCTGCGGCATGTTCGTATTTATTTCATTGTTGTTTCAACATTCTTCCTTGACTGAAGGGCAGACTCCTGCAGGGCAGAGATTTTCCCTGTTTTGATCATTGCTCTGTCATTGCTGTTTAAGTAATCATAGTTGGTGCCCTATATGTACTTATTAAACCAACAAGACTCTCTCTCTCTTGGCTCTGTTCCATGGTGGCATCATTCTCACCAGATACCCTCTTCAGAGTAACAGAATTTCCAGTAAGCACCTCCAAGCCCATTTCTATCACTCAGCATGCTGGGAAAATTGGGCAACTTCTTCCTGACTCCTCCACTCAGAGCCAAGTTGTGGCCAGTAGGTAGAAAACCTTGTTTGGCCTGGCCTCTGTCACGTGCCCAGATTCTCCCCTTGAGAAAACAGTGAAATTAAGTGGTGAAATCAGTTTTTCACTTGAGTGTTCACATGTCCAAATGGAAAACTCATCCATGTACGTGGAGCCAAAATTAATTGCTTGAATTTAAGGAAGCCAATTAAGTGTGTCCTCAGGAAGTAAAAAGGAAATGTGAATAAAAGAAGCATGGAAAGTATATGAGTCAGGATATTTCAGAGTCTGTTGATAAAATGAATATTCCTGCTTCAAATACCTAATTTGGAAATTCTAGAGTTTTTATAGGTACAATTTAATTATATAACCAACCACTCTAAGACTCAGGATGCATATATATATCAGTGCAAGGCTTCTCAAATTTTAGATGATGATCCGCTTTCTCAATTTTTGCCATTTCTGTAGCCCTTCTCTACTAATGTGTACCTAGTATTTTTTCTTAAAAACTAACTACTCTTTTTACTTAAATAAACTTAAAGAAAATGAAACCTAACTTCCTGTGTAAGGAAACCAGTATGATTGGATGTTAAAAAGTAATAAATAACAATGACAAAATAAATTTAATGAAAAATAAGCTATTCTCCCTTTTAAATACTAGCAACATGGTCTTGTCTGTTCAGACATCTGAACCTGCTTCTTCTTTGTTTGTGATGTTAGCACTAAAGGAGTTGCTAAGTCATATCCAACTCTTTTTTGACCCCATGGACTATACAGCCTGCCAGGCTCCTCTGTCCATGGGATTTCCCAGGCAAGAATACTGGAATGGCTTTTCATTGCCTTTTCCAGGGGATCTTCCTAGACCAGGGATTGAACCCATGTCTCCTGCATTGCAGGAAGGATCCTTTACCACTGAGCTACCAGGGGAGCCCATAAAGGACCTGTACGTGCATTTGTGCTTATGGCCCCCAAATCCAGCTTTCTCTTGAGACCAATAAGAAGACTAAAAGACAGTTCTTCTCCCAGTGACTAAATATTATTTGTTGGCTTTTGTGTGTATCACATACCATGTATATATGTTTGTTTATGACATGCCACAGATCACACATATATTAGAATATACTGTTTACTAACAATGCACATGCCTCAGATTTAGATATTTCTTTTCCCCAATCTGTGGACTTCAGGAAATTGATTCCTGCTTTTGTAAGTGCTGAAGCAAGATAGCAATATAACAGTGAATTTAATCAGGATTCCATTAGGAAGTTTCAGCTAATATAGAATCAAATACTCCCTTTGGACAAATATATCAATCTTATGAACTATACTTGTAGGAGCTTTGGTACTTTTTTGAAAATTGGCCTACCTTGCCCATGAATTCTCTAAAAATTTGTGAATGTTCTAATTATAGACTACAAATTTTCATGTTGATGTTATTCTAAAGGAGAGATTTTAGTTAAGGAAATCCTCAGTCATTTAAACATGAAGAAAGGATTTCTTCCCTGACTTTCTAGATTAGACCCCAAGTAAAGTCTTTTCTAGACTTCCCAGGTGGTGCTAGTGGTAAAGAACCTGCCAGCCACTGCTGGAGACAAGATACACAGATTTGATTCCTGGCTTGGGAAAATCCCCTGGAGAAGCGTGTGGCTACCCGTTCTAGTATTCTTGCCTGAACACAAAGGACAGAGCAACCTGGTTGTCCATAGCATTGCAGAGAGCTGGACACAACCAAAGTGACTTAGCATGTTCACATGCAGAGTCTTTTCTGAGTTTATGCTAGGTTAAGAAGCAGGTGTTTTTGTTGGGTTTTTTTTAAATGGCATCAATTTCCTATGGTAAATAAATGTATAATTCAGTGATTTCAGGAAAAATATATCTTATTATTTGGGGAAAAGTGGCTTTTGGTGACTTGTTTTCCGCACCATGTCATATATTTTAGCAGTTTAATTACAAATGCTGATGTTTAACTCAAGTGAAATCTGAGTGGAAAGTATATCCTCAAGCTACCACTTATCATGTAAGTCAGCTTGTTACCATCAGGTAGTCAAGAAATCTATTGAGTTTTGCCTTCAGTCACAACAAACATATGTTCTTAAAATTCCATGTTTTGAAAGTCAGGGCTAACTTCCCTTTCCACAGTATGAAGATATCACTACTGAAAATTCTTGACAGCAATATTCTTTAACAATCTCTACTTTTTATAAATAAAGGAAAACATTCATTGCCAAAAATTGGAAGAAAGTAGAAGAAAGTAATCACCCATAATCCTATCACTCAGAAAGTCCATTTTAAAATTGACATTTCTTTCCAGACTTATGTTCTATAAAGTGTTTCTCTTAAACAGTGAAGGTTTTACCATGTAGTTTAGTTACCTGGTATGAGAACTTTCCTTAGATCATTAATAATTTTCATAAATATGTTAGTGTATATATAACATTCCATTGTGATAATGCGCCACAGTTTAGCCATTTTCCTATTGGGAGACATGGCTTATATTTCCAGCTTCATCCAATCAATAGCCTTGTTGAAATCGCTTGGATGCAGTCAAGCGGCTGCAGACTTAGTAAAACTTACAGAGATGGGGTTAAGGAGTCTTATAAGCAGATATATGCAGGATATCATTATAGGTGCTAAAAAATTGATAATAATAAAAGCCTTTGACAATATTATTCCTGTCACATAACATTTGAAATTACCAAAATAATGTTGCAGCTTATCAGTTAGTGTTGTCACTGTGCCACTTTTCTACTAGAATTAGATTAGTTTTTATCATTTTCTTTCTATTTTACTGTACTGCCAATACAGTAGAGATTGAATTGACAAAGGAAAACTCTACAGGTTATGAAAGTTGAGATATGATTACACAAATTTCAAAATGTAGATCGTATATCAACTTAGTTCTAATAAAGTGTGGAACTCAGCCAGCCTTCTGGGTTGAGTTTCCAAACAGATGGAACTGAAAAATAAAACTGGAATTCCTAAGAGAGATGCCGTCAACTCTCTCCTGTCCATTTTCACTTCAGTACCTAACTCCATGCAGGTACAAAAATGCATTGTGTTTCATCATAGCTGCTTCAGGTCAGTTCAGTCGCTCAGTCGTGTCGACTCTTAGCGACCCCATGGCCTGCGGCATGCCAGACCTCCCTGTCCATCACCAAATCCCAGAGTTTACTCAAACTCCTGCCCATTGAGTCAGTGATGTCATCCAACCATCTCATCCTCTGTCATCCCCTTTTCCTCCTACCTCCAATCTTTCCCAGCATCAGGGTCTTTTCAGATGAGTCAGGTCTTTACATCAGGTGGCCAAAATATTGGAATTTCAGCATCAGTCCTTTCAATGAATATTCAGGACTTATTTCCTTTTGGATTGACTGGTTGGATATCCTCGCAGTCCATGAGACTCTCAAGAATCTTGTCCAACACCACAGTTCAAAAGCATCCATTCTTCCACACTCAGCTTTCTTTAAGGTCCAACTCTCACACCCATACATGACTACTGGAAAAACCATGGCTTTGACTAGACAGACTTCTGTTGGCACATAATGTCTCTGACTCTTAATATGCTATCTAGGTTGGTGATAGATTTTCTTCCAAGGCACAAGCATCTTTTAATTTCATGGCTAAAGTCACCATCTTCAGTGATTTTGGAGCCCCCCAAAATAAAATCTGTCACTGTTTCCATTGTTTCCCCATCTATTTACCATGAAGCAATAGGACCGGATGCCATGATCTTAGTTTTGTAAATGAGTTGTAAGTGAAATTCTTTACTCTCCTCTTTAACTTTCATCAAGAGGCTCTTTAGGTCTTCTTTGCTTTCTGCAGTAAGGGTGATGTCATCTGTGTCTCTGAGGTTACTGATATTTCTCCTGGCAATCCTGATTGCAGCTTGTGCCTCAACCATCCTGGCATCTCGCATGATATATTCTGCATATAATTAAATAAGCAGGGTTACAATAAACAGCCTTGACATACTCCTTTCAAATTTGGAACTAGTCTGTTGTTCCATGTCCAGTTCTAAATGTTGCTTCTTAACCTGCATACAGATTTCTCAGGAGGCAGGTCAGGTGGTCTGGTATTCCCATCTCTTTCAGAGTTTTCCACAGTTTGTTGTGATCCACATAGTCAAAGGTATTATCATAGTCAGTAAAGCATAGGTAGATGTTTTTCTGAAACTCTCTTGGTTTTTCCATGATGCAACGGATGTTGGCAATTTGACCTCTGGTTCCTCTGCCTTTTCTAAACCCAGCTTGAACATCTGGGAGTTCACAATTCGCATACTGCTGAGGCCTGGCTTAGGGAATTTGAGTCTACCAGCTAGTGTGCTAGTGAGTGCCATTGTAGTTTGAACATATTTTGGCATTGCCTTTCTTTGGGGTTGGAATGAAAGCTGACCTTCTCCAGTCCTGTGGCCACTACTGAATTTTCCAGATTTACTGGCATATTGCATGAAGCACTTTGACAGCATCATCTTTTAGGATTTGAAATAGCTCAGTGAATTCCATCACATCCACTAGCTTTGTTCGTAGTAATGCTTCCTAAGGCCCACTTGACTTCTCATTAGGATGTCTGGCTCTAGGTGAGTGATCAAACCATTGTGATTATATGGGTCATGAAGATCTTTTTTATACAGTTCTTCTGTGTATTCTTGCCACCTCTTCTTAGTATCTTTTGCTTCTGTTAGGTCCATACTACTTCTGTCCTTTATTGTGCCCATCTTTCCATGAGATGTTCCCTTGGTATCTCTAATTTTCTTGAAGAGATCTCTCGTCTTTCCATTCTATTGTTTTCCTCTATTTCTTTGCATTGATCACTGAGGAAGGCTTTCTTACCTCTCCTTGCTGTTCTTTGGAACTCTACATTCAACTGGCTATATCTTTCCTTTTCTCCATTGCCTTTCGCTTCTCTTCTTTTCTCAGCTATGTAACGCCTCCTCAGAAAACCATTTGCTTTTTTGCATTTCTCTTTCTTGGGGATGGTCTTGATCTCTACCTCCTGTACAGTGTCACGAACCTCCTTCCATAGTTCTTCAGGCAATCTTGTTGTCAGATCTAATCCCTTGAATCTATTTGTCATTTCCACTGTATAATCATGAGAGTTATAACCCATATAATCATAGCCCCGTGGACTGTATAGTCCATGGAATTCTCCAGGCCAGAATACTGGCCTGGGTAGCCTTTCCCTTCTCCAGGGGATCTTCCCAACCTGGGGATCAAACTCAGGTCTCCCACATTGCAGGCAGATTCTTTACCAGTTGAGCCATAAGGGAAGTCCAAGAATACTGGACTGGGTAGCCTATCCGTTCTCTAACAGATCATCCCAATTCAGAAATCGAACCACGGTCTCCTGCACTGCAGGCGGTTTCTTTACCTACTGAGCCCAAAAAAATCAAAGAAAAAAGAAATCAGGGAAGCCCAAAAACGAAGAAAAATTGCTCAGTCACGTAATACTCTTTATGATCCCTTGGACTGTAGCCTACCAGGCTCCTCCTGGAGCATGCAAAATCCTCGGCATTTTCCAGGCAAGAGTACTGAAGTGGGTTGCCATTTCCTTCTCCAGGGGATCTTGCCAACCAGGGGATTGAACCCAGGTCTCCCACATTGTGGGCAGATGCTTTAGCCTCTGCACCAAGGGAAGCCAGAGCTGCTTAGGCCACTGTTTCATAGCTCTGTCAGACTGAGCTAGCACAGCTCAAGTATCGAAAATTCCCACACCTCAGATGCTTTAACATATAAGAGGTTTTTTTCCCATTCATACTACATATCCATCACTGGTGTAGCTCAGATCCAGTCTATTCCATCTTCATTACAGGACCCAGACTGGAGGAGCAGCTGCTCTCCAAGTCGTGCTGGTCTCACGGCAGAGGGAAAATGATGGGCCATGCTCTTCAGTGCCTCCTAAAGGGGTCATTTCACATTTGCTTTCCTTCCCCTGCCTGAAGAAAGCCATATGACAAAGTCTGATGCCTGTGAGATGCCAGTGAGAAGGGGACGTATGTCTTCCTAAGGGCTGCTGCTGCTAAGTCACTTCAGTCGTGTCCGACTCTGTGCGACCCCATAGACGGCAGCCCACCAGGCTCTCCCGTCCCTGGGATTCTCCAGGCAGGAGCACTGGAGTGGGTTGCCTTTGCCTTCTCCAATGCATGAAAGTGAAAAGTGAAAAGGAAGTCGCGCAGTCGTGTCCAACTCTTCGCGACCCCATGGACTGCAGCCTACCAGGCTCCTCCGTCCATGGGATTTTCCAGGCAAGAGTACTGGAGTGGGGTGCCATTGCCTTCTCCGTCCTAAGGGCAGGGGACCACAAGTACTGTAGCCAAGCTGCTGGTCAGTGAGAGAGAGGCAGGGGAGCTTGATCTTCTCACAGAGGGGGAGGAGCAGAGGGTTTGCAGAGACTTAAAATAATAATACAGTCTATCCAAAAACATTTTTAAATACTGATAATCAATCCTACCAGCCAATAATAAGGATCATTAAAAATGTTTCTGGAGGAGCTAAGAATAAATTGCAGGTATCAAGGGATACCTAGGGATCCCTGAGTTGCTCTTTCATCCGCCTATACTGCCTGTGCCTTTGTCCTTCATATCCTGTCCTTCAGCATCTTCAACCTCACGCCTTTATACATATAACAAGTTAATTTATTCCATCCAGATGGATTACTTATATAAATATGTCAATTAAATATCCCCAAGACATGTAAAACTTACCCCAAATGACTCTTGATTTAGAAAGAAGAATGATAACCTCAGATGCCTTCAATGGACAGGCAGGTTTAAATAAGCAATGGTGGGTGAGTGGGGCAATCTCTTCTTCCTTCATCCCATCCTTTCTATCCATCACTGTAGGGTTTCTCAGTGTTTCTCATCATCTGGTTTTGCAAAAGAAACCAGAAGTCTAGAACTTAAATGAAACTTCCCAAATTTAAATGTTGGCACCTACTCAAAATTAAAATACAATATTTGGATTAGACAGAAAATATTTGTTAGCTGGGTCTGGCTTTTGGAACTTTCAGGTTGCAGGATCTGATCTGAAGCTTTGTAGTTTCAGATGTTTCGCTGTCTTGTGTTCTTAAATTCAGCAATAGGTCTGCCAGCTGTTTTCCTTCTTTTGCAGTTGAGACACTGTGGCTTCTATCAGGTCAAGGGAGTAAACTCAGTACAGGTGACTTGCGAATGGCCACAGGGCATCTAGTAAGTCTGAACTGTATTAGGTAGATCTTGTCTGTGATGTTTCAGGCTTGCTGTTTGTTGGTGTACAAAGGTAAATTCTTAGCGAAATGGCAGCACATGCATCTCCTAATCTGAAGGTTCTGAGCTCATGTCTCAGAGAAGGCATAGTGTTAGGACTTTCTAGGTGGCTCACTGGTAAAGAATCTGCCTGCAAAGCAGGAGACCCGATTTCGATACCTGGGCCAGGAAGATCCCCTGGAGGAGGCATGGCAACCCACTCCAGTATTATTGCTGGGAGAATTCCTTGAACAGAGGAGCCTGGCAAGCTACAGTCCATGGGGTCCCAAGGCTTTGGACATAACTGAGTAACTAACACTTTCACTTAAAGGTAAATAGTTTTGATAGTTTATGGAAGGAATGGGTTAATATTTGAAGTTTGACCTCAGTAAGCTAGAAAAGAAGAGCAGTTAAGGCCTAATACCAGGTACATGCCTGCTCAGTCACTTCAGTCTTGCCCAACTCTTTGCCATCCTCTAGACTGTAGCCTGTCAGTCTCTGGCCATGGGATTCTCCAGGCAAGAATACTGGAGTAGGTTGCCATGCTTTCCTCCATGGGAACTTCCTGACCCAGGGATTAGACTCAGGGTTCAAACCGATGTCTCCTGCATTATAGGCAGGATTCTTTACCACTGAACCATCAAAGAATCCCCTAATACAAGGTAACTAAAGATTACTAAGGGTGAAATTCGAAAGTAAGGATGAAGATACTAAAGGGAAGTTTGGATCATACAATAATCAAACTTTGTTCATAATTTGCTTACTGTTTTACAATCTCTAGCCATTGAATGATTCTTCAAGACTTTAGTCACATACTCAACTTGATTATTATTTCCCTAATATATTTAATTTAATGCTCAAATATATTTATTTTAAAAGATTTTATATCATTGTTATTAACAGAACATGATTAATATTCTCTCCATTATAAGGTGTTAATCCTAAATTTTTTTCTATAAAAATGAAAGCAAATCAGTTATTTAAAGAGAAAAGTTTAACAGTTAAAACTACAGTGAATATCAAAAAGAAGCATAATCATTTGCCAGAAATGTGTCCATGAAAATAAGTTTTGCAATGAGCCTGAGTGTTAATGATTATTATTAGTAGAGTGATATTCTGTTCTTGATTGCTCAATTTGAGATGAAGTATTTGTAGCAAATATATCCTTAGGTCAGAGTTAATTTGAATTATGACTGTGTGTTTTGGGGTATTTACCAGACATCTGTGTGCAACTGAAAACATATGAGTTATTTGTTTGTATAATGCCCTTTGTTCTGTGTCATTATTTAGATCATAGTTTATGTGTTGTATTTAAAGTAGATTACCACTGATGTGCCAATTTCAGCCTCATCAAAAAGAATCATCTTTATGAATAATTGCATCCAACTAAGAGTTGGATGTAGTAGATCTTTATTTTTCCCTAATGTGAATATAGGCAAATATTTGCAATTACAATGTTATCCACGTAAATCATCTTAGTGGTACAAGTACTGATCTCTGGGAACCGTTAGCATGGTCTGTGGTTAGAAGTCAGACAATATCTTTACCTCTGTGCTCACTGTACTTAGGGGAATCTCTGACACAAAGCAAGTGCTTATTGAATATGTAATGACTGAAAGGGATTTCCAGATGGAAACCTTTTCTACAAGGCCTGTGTCATTCATCCAGTCTGCCTCGCCTTCCTTCTTATACCCCCACTCATATGACCACCATCCTCATGACCTGTTCACAGATTCCAGTTCTGCCCCATCCTCCAACTCCACTACCTTCACTTGCATTTGGATCTTTATTGCTTTTTACACAAAGTGCAATGTATTCTTACGGAGCTTCCACCAAGGTTTTCCTCCTCCTCCCTCCCTCTGCCCCGTGGAAGATCTAGGAAAGCACACACCTATTGGCTCCACAGATCTGATCCTTCTTCAGTCTTCTGCCAATTGCCTACGAAACAATATTCCTTTTCTAGTTCCTTTGACCTTCTAGACCCTTTAGAATATGGGTCTACCTGCCTCTCCAACTGCCTTTGCTCTGATCCCTTCCCCTCCTCCTTACCTGTACTGTCAGGACTGAGCGCCCCGTGGCACCAAGTTAAGTGTTGGCCTCTGCCCCTGGCCTGTGTCATTCCTTTGCCTTAGATACCCCCTGCCATGCCTGGCCCAACCCCTGCATGTAAAACTCATATCATCTTTCAAAATCCACTTGAGATGTTGACACCTCCTTGTCTGCTTTTTCCCTTAACATTTAGAGCTATGTTAACAAATCATTTAAGTATTTAATTAACACACCAATTGTTTCTCTTTTTTTTTCTTATTTTTTCTTTCTGTTTCTTGTCTTAGCCTCAATATGATCGGCTATATTCAAGCTCTCAAGGTGATGGTCAGCATTAATGTCCCAGTTTGGTCTTTGTGAAATTTATAGCCTTTATTGGGTTGTGTCTTGGAAGACTATCAAAACCATGGAGCTAGAAAATTCATTCTAAATCCTGTTATGTCATATTTGAGAACAGTGTTCAGCCATATGTTGTCCTGCTGACACCATGGTGAATTCTAACTGATATTTTTTTCCTGATTCTTTACCCAATTCATTATCTTATTTTATCATTGCATGAACCATTCCTTAGGGACACGTGGGGAATAAATCAAACTTATTTTCTAATAACACTACAAAAGTTTTTTTCTTAATCCTTGTGTTGTACTTCTTGCCTTAAAATGGCAGTCACTTAAATATAAAATCTTAAGTTGACATCTACCTTTGACAATATACTGGATTAGTGAATAAAAAATATGAACATATGGACAAATCATTTGTCAACTCTTTCAAGAGCTGAAGTCACAGATAGTTAGCCAATGTAATAGGGGAAGCATAGACTTTGGAATTAACGAGAGCTTGTTTGAACCCACATGATATCTCTTACCAGTTGTGCATCTTAGCAAGTTCTTTGCTTTTAATTTTTGTGATAAAAATACACATGACATAAAATTTCCATCTTACTTGTTTTTAAATGTATAGTTCCTTAGTGTTAGGCTTGGTTGGTGTGTAGCTGATCTCCAGAACTCTTTTCACCTTATGAAAGAGAAAGTCTGTACCTATTAAACATCTTCTATTCTCCTCTCCTTCACCCCTGGCAACCACAATTCTGCATTATGCCTTAATGGATTAAATATTCCAGCTACCTTGTATATGTGGATTCACATACAAAATTTGTCTTTTTGTGACTGGTTTATTTCATAATTTCCTCAAGGCTCATCCATATTCTAACGTGTCAGGATTTCCTTCCTATTTAGTTCTAAATAGCATTCCACTATATGGATAAGCCTCATTTTGATACTGATTCATCTGTTGATGGACACTTAGGTTACTGAACCTTTTGTCTACTGGGGATGATGCTGCTATCAACATGAATGTAGAATCTGTTTTTATAAACTCTCTGGGTCCAAGTTACCCATGTACAGAAAATAGGCATTATTATAACTCAGTATAATGAGAATTGAGTAAATTATAAAAAAGTATATTCTACCATTCCTAACATATTTTAGGTTTTAATAAATGTTAGTTGCTAACAGTAATAGAATTTTAAATGTGAAGAGAAAGTTTGTCTGATCAAGGATTTTCCAGGTGTTATTCTTACCAGTAGTGATAAGATGATTTTAAAATAGCTTATAAATATTTTTTAAATTTAATAATGCTTCATTTATTAAATAGAATACCATAGGAGTATAGCATAACAAGCTCATAATTATGTGACTGTTAGTATTTAGGAAAAGACTAAACTGTGTGTATCACCACAAGCTGTGGAAAATTCTGAATGAGATGGGAATACCAGACTACCTGACCTGCCTCTTGAGAAATCTGTATGCAGGTCAGGAAATAACAGTTAGAACTGGACATGGAACAACAGAGTGGTTCCAAATAGGGAAAGGAGTACGTCAAGGCTGTATATTGTTACCCTGCTTATTTAATTTACATGCAGAGTACATCATGAGAAACGCTGGACTGGATGAAGCACAAGCTGGAATCAAGATTGCCGGGAGAAGTATCAGTAACCTCAGATATGCAGATGACACCACCCTTATGGCGGTGGTGAAAGCAAAGAACTAAAGAGCCTCTTGATGAAAGTGAAAGAGGAGAGTGAAAAAGTCGGCTTAAAGCTCAACATGGCATCTAGTCCCATCACTTCATGGCAAATAGATGGGGAAACAGGAGAAATAGTGGCAGACTTTATTTTGGGGGGCTCCAAAATTACTGCAGATGGTTACTGCAGCCATGAAATTAAAAGACACTTACTCCTTGGAAGAAAAGTTGTGACCAACCTAGATGGCATATTAAAAAGCAGAGACGTTACCGTGCCAACAAAGGTCTGTCTAGTCAAGGCTATGGTTTTTTTATTAGTCATGTACTGATGTGAGAGTTGGACTATAAAGAAAGCTGAACAACAAAGAATTGATGCTTTTGAACTGTGATGCTGGAGAAGACTCTTGAGAGTCCCTTGAACTACAAGGAGATCAAACCAGTCCATCCTAAAGGAAATAAGTCCTGAATATTCATTGGAAAGACTGATGCTGAAGTGGAAACTCTAATACTTTGGCCACCTGATGCGAAGAACTGACTCATTGGAAAAGACCCTGATGCTGGGAAAGATTGAGGACAAGAGGAGAAGGGAACAACAGAGGATGAAATGGTTGGATGGCATCTCGATTCAATGGACATGAATTTGAGTGAACTCCAGGAGTTGGTGATGCAGTCCATGGGGTCGCAAAGAGTGGGAAACGACTGAGCAACTAAACTAAACTGAACTGAAAGCCAATGTTTTGTGTTTTTTTGTTCAATCAAGTTCATTGTTTAAAAAATAGCAAAATGATGGAAATGGAACATGGCTATCTGATGGTTAGAAACACCAGTATGGAAAATGAGTAATCAGACCCGGCACAAAGCTTTTATTTTCCCCCTTTTCCCATTTCCTATTTTGTTGTTGTTATTTTTGTTTGTTTGTTTTTGTCCATTCAAAAAGTATTGGGTTTAGGATGCACTCATTCAGCTCGTCTGTTGATATTCTGGGACTCATACAGAATAAGACTGAATGCTAAACGTGAAGTCACTTCTTCTGCAAGACTAGTGTTGGAATAAATCACTCCAAAGTAAATTCCACCAAAATCACTCAAGTTTTCTATAATCTGCAAGCACGTATCTCTTGACAGGAATCATCATGCTGAAGTATATTATCTGAACTGCATCAAATGGAGCCTGTCCTTTTCTGGCGCTGCTAGGCCATGGAGAATCACAGACTTTGGTAACTGTTCTCACAACAGTGTGTTCATAATATTTGGATGGAGCCCCCAGAACATAGTCATTAGGAACTCTAGGCAACTGCCATTGTATATGTTTTGTTATATAAGCTTTGCAACTTGAATGCTCTGAGCTGACCTAAACTCCTTGTGAATACCAGATCAGAAATTTAAATGCAGTGTGGAACAGTATAAAAGAACAGACAGTAAGCCAAAGAATCTGCAGGGAATAGTCTTGTTTAGCATCATTAGTCACCCCAGTGTATCTGTGTACTCTTCCCATGTAAGTCCAGCCACCTCTCCCTCATGGCATGAGTCAGCAATATCTAGAAATGTCTCAACATGGCTAATCTTTTATATCGTTTTCCCATAACAAATGCAGTTCACCAAGTTAAATTTTGTGGCTAAATCTACAAGTACAATGCATTTCAGCTCTGTTTTGGGCAGTCGTGATGTTGTTGCCAAATGGATAATATTATGTTTGCTGTTTTGTGATTAAGAAACTGACTTTTCAGTGCCCTATGTTGCTCTTGACAAATGCTACCAAACAACCCTCCCCCTGCATCTAGTGTTCATGCTGCTGCTGCTGCTGCTGCTACTAAGTCACTTCAGTCATGTCCGACTCTGTGCAACCCCATAGACAGCAGCCCACCAGGCTCCTCTGTCCCTGGGATTTTCCAGGCAAGAGTACTGGAGTGGGGCGCCATTGCCTTCTCTGCTAGTGTTCATGAGAGGAAACTAAATTATGAATCCACGTTTTTAAACCTCAGAGAGTTTCATTAATTATGTAATGGAATTCTCATTAACGTTTTAGTGGTTTGCCTTATTTTTCTCAAAAATTGATTTAAACTTGGAAAACGAAGACTAAAATATAGACTGTTTGCTTCCATTTCTCATATGTGTAGCTATTACTTCATGGGAATAAATCTAAGTAATCTTTATTTTTGATTGCCTCCCATTTTGCTCGTCTCATCATACATGGCTGGCTTAAAAATCATCTGCACTTCATTTCCTACAACTTTAATCTGCTCAGTTGGCAATTTCTCTCTGCCTCTGGATGTACAAAACAGGACACAGTGCCTGCCTTTCCTGGCCCATCCACAGGCAACCCTCTAGTAGTGGATAAAAGAATTTCTTTATCTCCAGTATCAACAAGTTTTCCAAGAGATCACTGTGGTGATGGTGGTTTAGTTGCTAAGTTGTCTCCGACTTTTTTGTGACCCCATGGACTATAGCTCTGTCCATGGGGTTCTCCAGGAGTAGGTTGCCATTTCCTTTTCCAGGGGATCTTCCCAACCCAGGAATCAAACCCATGTCTCCTGCATTGCAGATGGATTTTTTAAAACCTCAGAGAGTTTATTAATTATGTAATGGAATTCTCATTAACGTTTTAGTGGTTTGCCTTATTTTTCTCAAAAATTGATTTAAACTTGGAAAACGAAGACTAAAATATAGACTGTTTGCTTCCATTTCTCATATGTGTAGCTATTACTTCATGGGAATAAATCTAAGTAATCTTTATTTTTGATTGCCTCCCATTTTGCTCGTCTCATCATACATGGCTGGCTTAAAAATCATCTGCACTTCATTTCCTACAACTTTAATCTGCTCAGTTGGCAATTTCTCTCTGCCTCTGGATGTACAAAACAGGACACAGTGCCTGCCTTTCCTGGCCCATCCACAGGCAACCCTCTAGTAGTGGATAAAAGAATTTCTTTATCTCCAGTATCAACAAGTTTTCCAAGAGATCACTGTGGTGATGGTGGTTTAGTTGCTAAGTTGTCTCCGACTTTTTTGTGACCCCATGGACTATAGCTCTGTCCATGGGGTTCTCCAGGAGTAGGTTGCCATTTCCTTTTCCAGGGGATCTTCCCAACCCAGGAATCAAACCCATGTCTCCTGCATTGCAGATGGATTTTTTTACTGCTGAGCCACCAGGGAAGAAATGCCCTAAAGTGTATCATGAATATGCTAAAATGAATTGTCTCACAGTGCCCTGGAAATGACTTTGTAAAAGGAAATTTAGCTATTCTGTTATTTTTCCTGATTCTGCCTATGCACTTTGAGTTACCAAAGAGATTCTGCCTTACTTCTGCCACCTCCTTGATCTATGTGTTGTATGTAAATATCACTCCATGCTCAAATCTATTTTGCTTTTCTCATTCTGCATTTCAAGCTCCCAGTCAGCCACCAGGAAATGTTGTTTGGAATGCTACAGACACGAAAGTGTTGCTTAATTGGGAACAAGTGAAAGCCATGGAGAATGAATCAGAAGTAACAGGATATAAAGTAAGTGGTATAATTTGCAATGCTTTCTTTTCCCACTTCTGGTAGTACTTTTCAAAGGAAGCTAGATTTGAACAGTTGTTTTTTTTTTTTTCCTAAGTGTTGACGATGTGGTCTTTATAAACTACTTTTGACATACAGATATCAAGCTATTTGTGAAAAGAATATTTTTCCAAAATGCCTGATTTTTTAAATATAAATTTAAGTGAAATAATTGTGCTCATATGGGACTTTTAGGCCAAATGTTGGTAAAGTGTTTGTTGTTTCCTGTTTCTGATACTTATCTATATACTACTTAAAATGAATCCATAGTTTTGGCTCTGATTCCTTGGTCTCATGTTCAGGCTCAATACAGTAGATCCTTTCCCCATCTCTGAAGCCTTACAAATACCCAACCAGCTGAATGTTTCATGGAAGAAGTTCAGTCTCCCCACCTCATTGATTTTGAGGATTTGATGATTCTACCATATGCTGACCCCTCATCTAAGATCTATGATAGATCTATGAATGCAGCAGATACTGTAGTGGGTATAGAAACACAACTGATATAAATGAAGTAACATCAGGGGAATAATTTTGATGAAAAAATAAAAGCAGGCAGTAAAAAATATATATGTTTGTTCATACATTTTAGGTTTTCTATAGGACTAGCAGTCAAAATAATGTGCAAGTGCTGAACACAAATAAAACTTCAGCTGAACTTTTGCTGCCCATTAAAGAGGACTACATTATTGAAGTTAAGGCCACAACGGATGGCGGGGATGGGACCAGCAGCGAACAGATCAGGATTCCAAGAATAACCAGTAAGTTGGTCGAAGTCAGTGTCTCAATTCCCAGCATCAGTTATGAGCCTGCAAGAGAGAGTCTATTTGTGCGCACCCCACCCTATCTTTTTTTTTTTTTTTCCTACTGTGTCTTTCGTCTGAATGCTGAGAAGGTTTTAGAATATGAGAAGTGAAGGAAGGAGGAATTCCTCAAGAGTACTGCTAAGTAAGGAGAATGATAAGAACCGAAAGACAGGAAAAAAAAAAATGAGAGATGTTTAGCAAATGTTATTAGTTTAACTTTTGTGTTCTGAGCTTTGCATAAATTTGCCTTTGGAGTTCCATAAAAATAGAATTCTTTTTCTGAAGGGCAATGTTGAACCCACAAAACAATTTTAAGATCTTTAATATTCCAGTTGTTTGCCTCCTAGAAATTATAGATATGTCTTATCAATTCTTTACCAAGCAGAAATTTTAACATTTTTAAGGTCATAACCTACTTTGGCCAAACTGAAAGACACTTTTAAACAAATTCTTGATTTCTGATTTCAAAGGAAGTTCAGACTTACTTTTCCTTTCAAAATCCACATGAAGCCTACTTTATTACAATATAAAGTTATACTTTCAGAGTTGAGGGAAACAGACTTTTCATACATATTTTATCAGTGACAGCGGTAGAATGCATTTTATCTTTCCTTTAAATCTCAAGTGTGGAGTTTTGGGGCCTCATTTAAGTAGCGCAGAAGCCATCCTGTCTTCATACTTTATTCTCTGGTCCTTAGTAACCTAAATTATTTTGTTTCCTTTCACTGAACTCTACCTAATCTATAGTCTTGAACATTCAAAATTAAAACCCTTATCTGTAATCTTGGAAAACCAAATGGGACATCTTTAGCAAATATAGAGAAAGGGAGATGTGGACATTTGGAGGAATTTTATCTTTTCATGAAAGCATAAAAACTGCAATACTCAGACCAAAAACAAACAAGTAACAATGTGAAGAAAATGGGAAATGTTTATTTCACAACTGAGTTCTGCAACATAAAAATCTGTGAAACCATTTAGAACTACAGACATTTTTAAAAGTATATGCACTTCACTAGTACAGCAAAATCAGAAATTAATTTAACCTTATTATTGGTAATATTAGTGTTGGTATTTAAGTTTTAAAATTAAGATTAAGATATTCTGTCCTATTCCTATGATAGCTCAAGGTTCAGAGTTAAAATTACAATATGGCCAGGTACTTTTGTGGTAGTCAAGTGACTAAGACACCACACTCCCAATGCCGGGGGCCTGGGGTTCGATCCCTGGTCAGGGAACTAGATCCCACGTGCCACAACTGAGAGTTTGCATGCTACGACTAAAAATCTCGCATGGGGATGTCCTTGGTGGTTTGCATGCTGCAACTGAGTTTGCATGCCACAACTAAAAACGCCACATGCCATAACTAAAGACCCTGCATGACGCCACTGAAAAATTCTGCATACTGCAACTAATGATGCCACATGCCGAAATGAAAAGATTCTGCATGCTACAGCTAAAAGATCCAGCATGGGGACTTCCCTGGCGGTTAGCCTGCTGCAGCTAAGAGTTCGCATGCCGCAACTACAGATCCTGCATGCCGCAACTAATGAACCCATGTGCTGCAACAACGACTGAAGGTCCCACGTGCCCTCAGCTAAGATCGGGTGCACCGCATGGCCAAAGAGGAACTATCAACAGGAATAGGTTCTGTGTGTTTGCAGGAACAGACATGATTTTAGCATTTGAGGGCTGCCGACTCAAGAGTAGCCTTTTCCTCTAACATCTGCCGTCTTGCTGAGCACCCATAGGCTGCCGGTCTAGAGTGCAGACAAAGCCATCTCTAGGAAAATGGAGCTTGTTACTTAAAAGCTTTTTTAAGATGTTCTTTTATATTGTACATAACAATTTATGAGAAATACACAAAAGAGAAATAAACAGATTTTTCAGAACCCTTCTCTGATGCTTTAATTAAACCATTGAATTGGCTCAAAATTGTCTGTAATAAAGTATAGTTGTTTTCAGAATGATTAAGTTGCTTTTCCACTTTCAATTAAAGTTAAATAATACTAGATAAACAAAACCCAGAATCATTTAAGAAAACTTAAATACATCAGGGTGTTTATAGATACCCATGGCAAATAATATTGGCTACATTGATAAATTAAATGAAAGCTAATGTTAACTTGTGGTAGTAAATTAGGTCCCTGATATGATTTGCTTATGATTGGAAAGACTTTGCTTTTGTCCTGGTTGCTTAAATTGGTGCAGTTCTCATTAATGAGCTGTTTATCGTCTTTGACAGATATGGATGCAAGAGGTTGCACGTCAGCCATCTCCACTGTCTACCCTGTGTCAAGTTATGTCTCTGTAATAATGTTATTTATTGTAAACACCTTGTGTTGATAGTCACTTTTTAAGTATTGATTGGAAACTGAATTGGTTACAAAAGAAGTGCTTTCATGAAATACAGTGATGATGCATGTTTTTTTTTCAACTGTATTTTTAAATTTCTACATAGGTAAAATATGAATATAATAGAAAAAAAAGCAGTAAATCCCTTTAGGGGAATCTGAAATGCCTTAATATTTACTTGATAAACCAAAGGAATTTACACATTACATACATCTGGTTTTTGATAGAGACATTCTTAAGCTATGATTTGAGGCACTGCCTGTGGATGGAGACTCCCATGCTATCATACATACACACGTGCAGACACATATATTGGCTGTAGTGTCTTCGTTTTTTTAATTGATAGAGCAAAACTCATGTAATCCAAATGCTTTTTTCCCATTGTAATAGCACTATTTGGAACATATAATTAATATTATTTTGAAATGTTCACTTGAAATACTCAAGGATGAAAAATTACATTTTAAAAATTAGCCTGTTTGGAAAAGGGTGCATGTGATTCAAAAGAATGTTGGTAGAGATGCTCCACTGGAATTTGGAAGAGTGCTGTTTCGTTCCGGTTTACTAGTGAGTGTTTGTGAGATTGTTTACAAGTCACTTTTCTCACTCTACTTCTCAATTACTCATCCATAAAGTGTGGAGATAATAATACCCATCTTATTTGCCTCTGCCCCATGGATTACTTACTAAAAGATAAAGAGAGAAATCTGAAAGTGCTTTGTTACCCCTAATGCACTAAGCCTGTACAAAATATTAGTGTGAGTTTATTTAATAACATTAAAGTCATGAGAACCTGTCATATTTTTAAAGGTTGCACTTAAAAAAAAGTTGGCATTGTAGGTAATCCTTTCATTCCATGATATTATATTGACATGATCACATTCTATCCTTTTCTCAAAAGTTTTAAAAAGTGAAATAAAATTAAAAGGAATCATTTCCTTCACACCTATGAACAAGCTTTCAGGTTTTATTAAAACCTGGTGGAGGAAATAAGAAGTGACCTGAATCTTAACCCATATATTATACAAAATTCACATGATCCTTCATTTCTAATTTTTGATTCCATTACGAGACTCTTTTTTGGATGGTGGAGATGGTTTTTTAATGAAGTCCAACAGTATATCTGAGTGAGTCTGCAGGATTTTTAGTCCTGAGCTAAATTTGTAATAGAACATGGCTATGCTGCTGACTTTGATATGTATGACTCAGTCTCTCAATGCATTGTGTTCAAAGGGTTGTCAAAGACATGACTTCATAGCAGTATGCTGAAAATATAAGAAAATCAGCAGATTGAGTGTTAAACGTCACAAAATAAATTTTTTACCTCTTTCTGACAGTCTCATATTTTGCAAGAACTTGTTCTTTGCAAACATACCTGAATTTGAAACCAACAGATATCAAAAGGGAATACATATTAGCAAAATTCTGATATCACCATAAAGCATTACTTTACATTTAGAGATTCCTTTTAAGATAACATCATTATACACAAAGAAGAAAAACATTTATAGCTTTTCTCTGGAAGGTCTGTATATAGTGTATATATCTAGAAAAAATCTGAGCAAGTAGATTTCATATGACCATTGTTATTTTAGGTCAAAAAGTAGGGAAATACTTTCTCCAGTACCTGTATTTTATGCAACATGTAATGGAGTTGTACCTTTTTATTACTTAGTAATTCCTATATGTTCCTATAGTTTTCATTTTCAAGATGATTAATCTCTTGTTTCATGGTGTTTCTAGAAATATATCTCCATGAGATATGTACTTTGTTTCATATTGAAAAGTATGACATTTACCTTTAAATTCCTGTGTGTGTATCCTATGGTTATCTGTATGTATTATTTTTTATTATTCTAATAAAATTTATAAAAAGCAAATACCTGTGTGTGATTAAGTGTGTTATGGTCAAAAAGAACATTTTAAGGGGGAAATAAGAGGGCATCATCATAGTTGTTCTGATGCTATCATTTCTTATATTTTTCAGTCTACTTTTTGTCTTTCTATCTTTTAATCTTTTATCTTTTTATAATCTCATGACAGTAGTTTGAGACAATGCCCTATTAAAGGTATTTCAGCTTTCGGGAGATGGGAGAAATGAGAAGCAGAAAAGTCTCGTACTGAATTATGGTATTTAGTTTCTTCTGATTTTATTTGGTTGATACAGCTACTCCCACTTTTTTGACAAATATCTTCTTTATGTTGGTATCAATTTATCAACTCTTTCATTAATTTTCTCCTTGGTTTCAGGGTTAGAAACTTGCTTCTAAACAATCCTTGTGCTATAATATACACTAATATTTGAATACATGTGGAAGAAAAGATTGATTTTTAATTAGTAGAGTTTTAAATGTTATCATTGATGTAAGGAAAATTAGACATGAAATAATAATTCAGTCATTTTCTTACATGAAAACCTAAGGTATATTTAGAGGCAGGAGAATTCAGTGGAAAAAGTATGTGCAGGGCTTGTGCCAGGGTGTGAGAATGCATGTGTGTGTGCATGCATATGTGTGTGGCTATGATTTTAAGTCTAGTTCTACTGGTTGTATTAGTGTAACTTCAGCTTCCCTGGTGGCTCAGTGGTAAAGAATCCACCTGCCAATGCAGGAAAAATGAGTTTGATCCCTGGGTCAGGAAGATCCCCTGGAGGAGGGCATGACAACCCACTCCAATATTCTTGCCTGGAGAATCTCGTGGACAGAGGAGCCTGGTGGGCTTCCATCCATGGGGCTGCAAAGAGTCAGACATGACTGAGGGCCTGAACATGCACGTAAAGGTCAAAGAACTGGGGGATGTGCAGAAACAGATTAGACCATCCAAAGCAGCCCCAGGGGTATTATCTTCTCAGGGTTGTCAAAACTTCAGTGACTGCTCTTGGTGGAAGTTTCCACTCTTAAGCAAATGGTGGTTATTGGTGTTACCTATTGAGAGTTAGGAAACAAAATGGAGAGGGCCTGAACAGCACGTAAAGGTCAAAGAACTGGGGGATGTGCAGAAACAGATTAGACCATCCAAAGCAGCCCCAGGGGTATTATCTTCTCAGGGTTGTCAAAACTTCAGTGACTGCTCTTGGTGGAAGTTTCCACTCTTAAGCAAATGGTGGTTATTGGTGTTACCTATTGAGAGTTAGGAAACAAAATGGTGTGTGTGAGCGCCTAGAATCATGCTCTTGGCATTCTTCTTCGCATCAGTAGGTAACTGTATGACACTGGAAGACAAATAATATTGGAAGGTGGCCTTATGTATGTTCAGAGCTCTCCTTTGGTCTCATTCTGCTGAGAAGAAAGGTACATGATTCCAGGAGTTCCTAGAAGAGAGAGTAAAGTGATTCTAGTATCAGGTTAACTTTTCATCATCATGTAATACTGATGCTATTAACTTGTCTTCACTCTCTAGGTGCCAGATTCCGAGGTAAGCTCTTTATTTTTTCTCACTTCATCTACACAGCCATCTTCTTAACTAGATACCATTATTGAGCCCTTTCTACAAATGAGGAAACCAAGGTTCAGGAAGATTAAGGACACTGTACCAGACCATCCCAGCAGGGGCACTGTAAAAGGGAATTCTAGCCCAGGCAATCTGGCTGCAATCCCCAAGTCTGAGGCATGATTAGGTTTTTAATCTCTCTAAAAATCAGATCCATTAGATTTAGAGATCCCCAATAAGTATCTCTAATGCCAATTTGTAGTATAATTTGTTCTGCAGCTATTATTGATAATTCAAGTTGGAGAACCAAACACCTAGGAAGACTTCTTTTAGGTATTGTGAATTTTGATAGTCTCTAATTCTTACGTGGAAGGCTATCCAATCTAAAATTGACCAAGTGTCAGAATTCTTTTAGTAAAAATTATAAAAATATTTGTCTGTTTTAAAAATATTTTTCAAGCTGTATGTTTAATTTTCTTCAGACCTTTTTAAAATGAAAATGGTTTGTGTTGATTTTCAATACTATTGCCACTTTCAATGAAAACCTAGGAGTATAGTTCAGTTAAATAAAG
>SJYC01054307.1:0-13951 GCA_006408675.1 Madoqua kirkii
TCTCTTTTTAAATGTAAAATTAATCTTAACTGGGTTCATTTTTTTCTAAAGTATTTTACCCTTTTTAAAAATGAAAATTGCACTGATATTCATTATCATTTGGATACACTTCAGTAAATACTGGAGGTAAAATCGCCAGAACAGCAATTACAAATTTAGCAATTAGTAAATTTTACCATACTTTTGAAAGAAAATATGTAAACAGATAGGACTATAATTCATTTGAATGCTTAGGTTTTCTGCTGTTGTTTTTATTAACTCTGTGTCCTAATTTAATTTCTTGGTTTACATATAGGTGATAACTGCCTCTTGAACTTGCACCAGAATAATACAGAATTAAATTTGTAAGAAAGGGTATTTCTATTGGTTGTCAGCATTCATTCTTATTCTTGAGTCTTACTTCGCCTGCTGAAATTATCTTGCAGGCTGATGATTCTACCTTGATCATTAATACCATGGGGAAGGAAAAGAATTAAATCCTGTATAATTGGATGTTACCTGGGAAAATTCGGAATAAAAAACAGAGACAAATGATAAGAATAGAAAATTAGTAGAATTATTTTACCGTCAGACAGTCGAATGGGACAGACTAATGTAAATGCCCATGCTAATGTGAAGTGTTAGTGGAGACTGGCTATTGATGAAGTGAAGGATCCATTCACTGTGATTGGTGTTTGGCTTTTCCAAAGTCTTCAGACAGGAATGGCTGCCCTTGCAAGAGTAAGTTTCAGACTCACATATGGAAATGCTCATTGAGATCATAAACTGCGGCACAGTAAGTACACTCATCATTGTGTGCAGCTCCTATTTAGATGTTCAGCACCAAACAGTTGAGTGAACCATTTTGCCTCACCCTTGCATATTTTGCTTGCTTACTTTTTTTCTCCCATGCTTCCCCTGGAGACATTAAGATATGCCAATTAGGAGATTAAACTGCATTTTAAATGTATTTGAAATAAAAGCAATAGATCATCTCTATTGGGAAAGTTGACCACATTGGAAAGAAGGAAGTGTGACATAGTGGTTAAGAACATTTGTTCTCAGTAGTAGGTCTGTGTTGGAACCCTAGGCTGTCTCTAAAGAACTGTGTGAGCTTGCGCAGGCAGGTTAAACTTTCTGAGATACAATGCTTATCTCTAAAAAGACACCAATAAAACGAAGGACCTGCCTTGGACAATAGTCATGATAAGAGGACATGATCCAATCGCAGTAAGCTTTTCTCGTGTTTGGTTAATGGATACTCAATAAGAGTCTAATAATAATTGTATTATGATGATTGGGTTTTAAATGCTGAATTATTCTTCAAAGCTTACTTGCAATATACAAACCGTATTACACTCCAATGGTGCTTCATTATTTCAGCCATAGTTTCAGATACTGGTCTTGGGACAAGATGTCGCCTTCTATGGAGGTTCCATGTGAGTTATAAAGCAAAGGAAGGGACTAAAGAGTAATTTGAGGATGAGAAAGATATTGTAGAATACATGCTTAAGTATTTGTGAGAACTAAAGGAATATAGATAGAGCTTATAGCAAAACACTGGGTACATGTCAGCCATTCAGTCTCTGTTAGCGGCAATCCTTATTCTCTCAAAACAAGATCCAAATGGCAGGTAGCTCAGAATGTCGTCACAGGTAAGTCCAGTAATACTATTCAGAGGATGTTATTCAAAAAGATGTTAGATCTCAGACTAAAATGTCACCGCTTCTGCCTTGAGTCAGTCAGGCCTGTTTATGACCTCATACTTGTTCCTCATGTAGTTAAGTTGAAACCAGTGTCTTTGGCCTACTATAGCCAAAAAGAGAAGCCGAGAAGGTTCTGGATGTTAGTCTGAAGAGCAAGAGGAACTGAGAATTGATACAGAGCTTTGGCATAAAGAAATGTATTGCGTAAAAGGAAATCATGGGAAGACTGTCTGAGAGCCCCATTTTGAGGACAGTTCTTAGTTTGTGTTCTTAGAGCAGTTTACTTTCATGTCCCAGGACCACACATGAGTGACACATGAGTGACAGACTAAGTTCTGCTAGGACAGCAAGTGTCAAGGGATGTTTTGGGGGATACCACATGAAGAAAAGCTTTCTTACTTTAGAAATAAGCACATTTGTCTTAATTTGCAACACCTGCCTAGACCCTTTCGGTAGGAAAGAAAGCCAGCCCTCTCCTGTAAGAGGAGATGCTAAGGAATGCAGAATGGGGGGAAAAAATCTAGTTGCCATAGCTCTGGAGATTCATTGATATAGTAGTGAAATGACCGTGAAGAGAGAGAGAAAAGAGAAAACAAAGATCGAGGCCAAGGTTTGAGTGTAAAGAAAAGGCACAGGGGAGAGTAAGTCCTAGGAATATTTTCCAGGGTAATACTAATTGCCTTTTCATACTGCTCATGGGGTTCCCAAGGCAAGAATACTGAAGTGGTTTTCCATTTAGGAGATCCAACCAGTACATCCTAAAAGAAATAAATACTGAATATTCATTGGAAGGACTGATGCTGAGGATAAAACTCCACTTCTTTGGCCACCGGATGCAAAGAACTGACTCATTTGAAAAGACCCTGATGCTGGGAAAGATTGAAGGCAGGGGAAAGGGGATGACAGAGGATGAGATGGCTGGATGGCATCACCAACTCAATGGACATGAGTTTGAGTAAACTCCGGGAATTGGCAACAGACAGGGAGGCCTGGCATGTTACAGTCCATGGGGCTGCAAAGATTTGGACACGACTGAGTGACTGACTGAACTGAATGCTAATTGAAAACATTTCATTAATTTTCAGGGACATGTACCATTCACTGAAAGGTTGTTCACTACCTTCAAAGAGAATTTTCTTTAAAGCGACACATACCCATACTGCTAATTCAGAGGCTTGCTAAGTTCTGTGGAGATCATTCTGCAGAGAGCCCAACTGTAAAGGCAGCTAAGTGGCTACAGGTGTTTTCAAAGGTAGACGAGCCCCAGCTGCTCAGGGGAGAAACAAGGAGGCTGAAAGGTCATAGCTGAAGGTGGTTGCTCAGGGGCGGTGGGGGGAAAGAATTTCCAGATCTGAGCAACACAGTGGTGGAAAAGAAGTGGTGCAGACCTGTGAGCGGAACATCCAGTCTCGGTAGGTACATTTAAATCATGTTTTAGAAAGGTTGGTGTAGGAGGGTTTAGGAAATGATTACAATAATGTGCTTTCAAATCAGAGAGCCTCTAATGCCCGAGCCTGTCTCTCACTTGCCTGGGGCTTTCAAGCTCAGTGCTTGAGCATTCGAAATCCCTTTCCTCACCTATGAAAAGAAGGTGGGATGTGCCTGCCTCTGGTGTGTGATAAATAAAGGAAATAATACAGAAAATGTGGCTACAGCTCTGCCTGAGAAAAGAAGCCCTCTCGGCTTTCTGAACTTAGAACCAGTTCTGCTTTTCTCTCATCTTAAATATTACAGAAAGGAGAAGAGGAGTGCTAATCTCTTAATACTTGAAGTTTCATATTGTTTATCATTTTCATTGACCCCATGTATAGACTTGCTTGTAGCTCAGGGTGGAAACTGACATACAAAGCACCATATTGAAAAGAAATACTGATAGCTTTTTCTCGGGTTTAAAAGGGAGATCAAAAAGGAAAAGCAGCCGTTGTTCTTTCCTGATTCAGAACACTTTGTGGTCATATGTAAATAATTTTCGGGCCATGCATCCCTAACTGTTCTATTTCAGTTATTTTTTTCCTTGAAACAAAATGGTATTCTTAAGGGAAAAAATGCACCAAAAATTAACTCTTTTCTCCCTCTTCTCTAATAGCATATTCCCATTTGAGTGTTTTAGTTTTAAAGACTTTCTATATCAATAAAGGAAAAACTTGACTCTTAGATACCTTCAAATTTTTATGAATAAAACATGTATGAGCCCCCCAGAATATCTTCAGGCTTATTCTTATTTATGAGACTTTTCTGGAGAATTTGAGTAACACTCTAACATGAAAACAGAGTTTAATCATGCTGCTGCTGCTGCAGCTAAGTCACTTCAGTCGTGTCCAGCTCTGTGCCACCCAATAGATGGCAGCCCACCAGGCTCCCCCGTCCTTGGGATTCTCCAGGCAAGAACACTGGAGTGGGTTGCCATTTCATTCTCCAGTTTAATAATCATGACATCCTGATTTTAAAGAGTTCAGTTCAATTCAGTCACTCAGTCGTGTCCGACTCTTTGCCACCCCATGGACTGTAGCATGCCAGGCTTCCCTGTCCATCACCAACTCCCAGAGTTTATTCAAACTCATGTCCATTGAGTTGGTGATGCTATCCAACCATCTCATCTTCTGTCATCCTCTTCTCCTTCCACCTTCAATCTTTCCCACATCAAGTGGCCAATGTATTGTAGTTTCAGCTTCAGTATCAGTCCTTCCAATGAATATTAAGGACTGATTTCCTTTAGGATGGACTGGTTGGATCTCCTATCAGTGCAAGGAACTCTCAAGAGTCTTCTCCAACGCCACAGTTCAAAACCATCAATTCTTTTGTGCTCAGCTTTCTTTATAGTCCAACACTCACATCTGTACATATCTACTGGAAAAAACATAGCTTTGACTATACAGATCTTTGTTAGCAAATAATGTCTCTGCTTTTTTAATATGCTGTCTAGGAGAGTGGTACCTTAACTAAACATATGGATCTGGATATTTTTCTTTTACTTAAACAAACCTAAGATCCCTTTTCCAACAGCAGGGAAAAAAAAAAAAAAGTTTTCCAGCCACTAACTTTGAGATAGAAAATCTTTGAGTGCCTTCCTACGAGCATATAGTATGGATTTTTTTTTTCTTGGCTCTTCCTTGCAAATCCCATATTTCCCTGTGCACAGCTATTTGTGATGTATAAGTGATATCAGTAGTTAGAAATATCAGCAAGACCCACAGTTTTCTGTATCAGGACATTTAGATACTGCTATCATGGCAGAGCATAGCATATGCATGAAAATAACTTAAATTCTTAACTTAAAGAATTTTCTTTAAGAAAAGATTAATAGAAGGAGAAGTGTGTCTTTAGCTCTTCTTTCTCAATTGTGGTCTTTCAAACCAAAGTATCAGAATTGGGCTCCTCCCCAAGTGTCTTGAATCAGAGTCTCTCAGGATAAGGCAAAGAATCTACAGATATTTGTCTAATGAGCTCATTAAAATGAACCATCAGATTTGGTATCCAATGTTCTAAAATACAAATGAGTAAAGAATATCTGAGACAAGGCAAAAGCATTTCTTAATAAGACAAATAATGTCTAAAGTAAAATCAGACATCATGATCAAGATCTATGAAAGAATGAATCTAATTAAAGTATTTATCTTTTAGCCTTAAGAATTTATAAACTGTGATATTTACATCATAATGCTTTCTTAATAGTATAAGAAGGATATTCATTGTCTGTGAAAGAAAAAAAAAAGAACAATTTAAAGTCTACAAGAAGGAAAACTATTAAATATGATATGATAAATAGATGCTGAGGATTAGCATGGAGTACTTAAAAAGGAATCTGCAAGTAAAAAAAATATGCAAGACAGATTGCTGCTTCATAACCTCCTTAGGAGCTTCCTGGGTTTGATCTGAAATAGGTGGAGGGTGTGAGGGACCAAAGGAAAAGGCATATCATCCAGATGCCGAGGTGGCAAGTTTTTTAATAATAATAAGGAGAGCATAGAAGAAGGCTTATCTTAGATGGTTACAGAAGAGATCTCCTTGCCCACCAGAAAGAGGTTAAGTGTTTATATAGAGCACCTAAGTGGATTTGTCACTCTTTTGAGGCTGTATCCCTGGAGCAGCTTCTAGGAACAGGGAAGGCAAATTGAACACACATACCAAGACAAGGTAGGTGGAATGGAAGCCTCCAGCTGCCTGGGTCTAGCTTTTGGGTCAACCAGCAGTCAAGTTTTCCTAACTGCCTCCCCCAGTGCAAGTCTGGGGAGTTACAGGCAAATATAAAGATGAAAAAATGAATGGTTCTAATCATGTGAAAATGGAAGTGATATTTTCAATGGATATATTTTCATTATAATACCATAGGTCAAGAAAACATACTAAATAAAAAATAGTAGTTATCTCTGGAATGAAGTGGCAGTATTGAGATTAGGAGTTGTAATATAAGGTATATTTAGCCTTACCCAGGATAATTTTGTTAAAATATTCACCTTAATTAAAATAATGCATTCCATGCTTCATGATTTACTTCAGTTCATTTCAGTTCAGTCGCTCAGTCATGTCCAACCCTTTGCAACCCCATGAACTGCAGCACGCCAGGCCTCCTGTCCATCACCAACTCCCGGAGTTCCCCCAAACTCATGTGCATTGAGTCAGTGATGCCATCCAGCCATCTCATCCTGTCGTCCCCTTCTCCTCCTGCCCCCAATCCCTCCCAGTATTAGGGTCTTTTCCAATGAGTCAACTCTTCTCATGAGGTGGCAAAAGTATTGGAGTTTCAGCTTCAGCATCAGTCCTTCCAATGAACACCCAGGACTGATCTACTTTAGAATGGACTGGTTGGATCTCCTTGCAGTCCAAGGGACTCTCAGGAGTCTTCTCCAACACCACAGTTCAAAAGCATCAATTCTTCGGCTCTTGGCTTTCTTCACAGTCCAACTCTCACATCTATACATGACCACAGGAAAAACCATAGCCTTGACTAGCCTTGACTTTGTTGGCAAAAAAGTGTCTCTAGTTTTTAATATGCTATCTAGGTTGGTCATAACTTTCCTTCCAAGGAGTAAGTGTCTTTTAATTTCATATCTTAATAAGACAAATAATGTCTAAAGTAAAATCAGACATCATGATCAAGATCTATGAAAGAATGAATCTAATTAAAGTATTTATCTTTTAGCCTTAAGAATTTATAAACTGTGATATTTACATCATAATGCTTTCTTAATAGTATAAGAAGGATATTCATTGTCTGTGAAAGAAAAAAAAAAGAACAATTTAAAGTCTACAAGAAGGAAAACTATTAAATATGATATGATAAATAGATGCTGAGGATTAGCATGGAGTACTTAAAAAGGAATCTGCAAGTAAAAAAAATATGCAAGACAGATTGCTGCTTCATAACCTCCTTAGGAGCTTCCTGGGTTTGATCTGAAATAGGTGGAGGGTGTGAGGGACCAAAGGAAAAGGCATATCATCCAGATGCCGAGGTGGCAAGTTTTTTAATAATAATAAGGAGAGCATAGAAGAAGGCTTATCTTAGATGGTTACAGAAGAGATCTCCTTGCCCACCAGAAAGAGGTTAAGTGTTTATATAGAGCACCTAAGTGGATTTGTCACTCTTTTGAGGCTGTATCCCTGGAGCAGCTTCTAGGAACAGGGAAGGCAAATTGAACACACATACCAAGACAAGGTAGGTGGAATGGAAGCCTCCAGCTGCCTGGGTCTAGCTTTTGGGTCAACCAGCAGTCAAGTTTTCCTAACTGCCTCCCCCAGTGCAAGTCTGGGGAGTTACAGGCAAATATAAAGATGAAAAAATGAATGGTTCTAATCATGTGAAAATGGAAGTGATATTTTCAATGGATATATTTTCATTATAATACCATAGGTCAAGAAAACATACTAAATAAAAAATAGTAGTTATCTCTGGAATGAAGTGGCAGTATTGAGATTAGGAGTTGTAATATAAGGTATATTTAGCCTTACCCAGGATAATTTTGTTAAAATATTCACCTTAATTAAAATAATGCATTCCATGCTTCATGATTTACTTCAGTTCATTTCAGTTCAGTCGCTCAGTCATGTCCAACCCTTTGCAACCCCATGAACTGCAGCACGCCAGGCCTCCTGTCCATCACCAACTCCCGGAGTTCCCCCAAACTCATGTGCATTGAGTCAGTGATGCCATCCAGCCATCTCATCCTGTCGTCCCCTTCTCCTCCTGCCCCCAATCCCTCCCAGTATTAGGGTCTTTTCCAATGAGTCAACTCTTCTCATGAGGTGGCAAAAGTATTGGAGTTTCAGCTTCAGCATCAGTCCTTCCAATGAACACCCAGGACTGATCTACTTTAGAATGGACTGGTTGGATCTCCTTGCAGTCCAAGGGACTCTCAGGAGTCTTCTCCAACACCACAGTTCAAAAGCATCAATTCTTCGGCTCTTGGCTTTCTTCACAGTCCAACTCTCACATCTATACATGACCACAGGAAAAACCATAGCCTTGACTAGCCTTGACTTTGTTGGCAAAAAAGTGTCTCTAGTTTTTAATATGCTATCTAGGTTGGTCATAACTTTCCTTCCAAGGAGTAAGTGTCTTTTAATTTCATCGCTGCAGTCGCCATTTGCAGTGATTTTGGAGGCCAGAAAAATAAAGTCTGACATTGTTTCCACTGTTTCCCCATCTATTTCCCATGAAGTGATGGGACCAGATTTACTTAGGTATCTATTAAAAAAGTGGTATAACTCTTTTATATCAAAACAAACAAGCAAGGCTCATGGGCTATAACTATAAAGTATCTTATTTTTGACTTATTACCTTGTTATTTTCTGGATTTTTTAAAATATAATTCATACATAGTAGTATACGTTTGGGGGCTTTCCTGATAGCTCAGTTGGTAAAGAATCTGCCTGCAATGCAGAAGACCCCATTTGATTCCTGGCTTGGGAAGATCCCCTGGAAAAGGGAGTCGGACAGGACTGAGTGATTGTACTTCACATCAGTATAAGTTTAAGGTGTACCACATGATAACTTACATGTATCATTAAATGATTACTGCAAGTGTAGTAAACATTGATCAACTCATAAAGATAAGAAGAAAAGGGAAAAATTTTTTTTCCTTATGGAGAGAACTCAGAATTTAAGAACATTCATATATACTATATATCATTGTTAACTGTAGTCATTATGTTGTATATTGCAGCTCAGAAGGCAGGCTGAGCAACTTGTCCTCAGATAATCCCATGTGGGAAACAGGTTACTGAACCAAACTTGGGTCCACTTGCCCTCATGTGGTAAAGCCAATCTACTAACTCCTTGTGGTAAAGCAAAACGCAGCATTTATTGTAGGTGTTGTACAATGTGTCCAGGCAGCACATGCTCTAAAAACCCAAACTGTCTACTGGATTTCAGGGAAGCGTTTTTAAAAGGCAAAGTGAGGGAGGGAACTTACGGGGCATGTGATCAGCTCTGCACAGTTCTCCGGTTGACGGTGAGATAACAAGGGTGCTGTCACAGGATGAACAGTGTCAGTCCCAGGCCTCAGCCGGTCTGGGGGCTGTGTGCTCATGCATCAAGCAGTTGACTTCTTCCATTTATGGGGTCTTCAGCATCTGTAAAACAACTCAGGGACTGTGCGTCAAATATGTTACCTGTGTACTTCAGAGAGGAACTAAATATTCTGTGACTTCCATGTGACTGATAGACGATTTAACTTTTCACCAATTAGGCTGGGCTAACAGCTATTCCTTAGTAAAAATTCTTTATTTATGGCTGAGTCTTTGGTGCTGCTCTTGGGCTTTATCTTGTTGCAGTGAGCGGGGGCGGCTCTCTGGTTGTGGCATGCAGACGTCTCACTGGGGTGGCTTCACTTGCAGAGCCTGAACTCTGAGCGCGTGGGCTCAGCAGTTGGGCTCTCGGTTCTAGAGGGCTGACTCAGCATGGTGGTGCGAGGGCTTAGTTGCCCCGAGGCATGTGAGATCTTCCTGGACCAGCAATCAATCAAACCTGTGACCCCTGCGTTGGCAGGCACTTGATTGGCAGGACCACCAGGGAAGCCACTGACAGATATCTTTGTCGCTTCATGTTCACATCCTTTCAGTCATGAGATCTTCAGCCAGACTTTTGTGATTCAGAAGAGGCCTAGGAGACTGCAGCTCTTCCACAAATAAGAGGCAGGCAGAGGACATAGCAGGAGTCTGTCCTGGAAAGGCCCCATAGGGTCCTGCTCAGTCACACACACATCAATCCAATATGTTCTCGAAATACAGATGACACATAAAGTGAACTCTTTGAAGCCTGTCTCTAAAACTGAGATAAAGAGGAAGAAACATTATCTTTCCAATTCAAGGGAATGAGTATTTGTAATCGTAACAAGCAAAACCTTCCTCAAAACTCTTACAATAACTTTGTATGGAATGTATTCAATATAAATATTGAGTCATTACGTACTCACTCTGTAAGAGAATTATACTTCAATAAAATTCAATATTTTAAGAAAATGTTTCCTCACTCATAAATTTCTTACATTTGTTTAGCATGAATCAGGGGTTTGACTCCTAAAATTTGTTTTTCCTCATGTTGATTTTTCTTATTTAGTTGTCTTTTTTTTTTTTTTTTTTAGTATAGATTTGTATCACATGGAGGCTGAGCTCCACTCTTAAAATGTGGACCCAATCAGTTATCACAACATTGTCTTCTTAGGGGTGAGTCAGAGTATGTTTTTCCTTTATGGGCTCATAGCCATGGCAGTGAGTGAAATAATGCTAATCCAAGCAAGAGAGAAAATACTTTGTCTTCCGCAGTCCAGCAAGGTGGATTTCAGATGAAGGTGGATTTCAGATGAAGGTTTTCTTGATTCACACAGAAAAACTTCTGGTTATGAGTGAAAAGTTTTCCTTTACTAATCTTAAATCAATATGCCAGCAAATTTGGAAAACTCAGCAGTGGCCACAGGACTTGAAAAGGTCAGTTTCATTCCAATCCTGAAGAAAGGCAATGCCAAAGAATGCTCAAACTACAACACAATTGTACTCATCTCACACACTAGTAAAGTAATGCTCAAAATTCTCCAAGGTAGGCTTCAGAAATACATGAACCGTGAACTTCCAGATGTTCAAGCTGGTTTTAGAAAAGGCAGAACCAGAGATCAAATTACCAACATCTGCTGGATCATCGAAAAAGCAAGAGAGTTCCAGAAAAACATCTATTTCTGCTTTATTGACTATGCCAAAGCCTTTGACTGTGTGGATCACAATAAACTGTGGAAAATTCTGAAAGAGATGGGAATACCAGACCACCTGATCTACCTCTTGAGAAATCTGTATGCAGTTCAGGAAGCAACAGTTAGAACTGGACATGGAACAACAGACTGGTTCCAAATAGGAAAAAGAGTATGTCAAGGCTGTATAGTGTCACTCTGCTTATTTAACTTATATGCAGAGTACATCATGAGAAACGCTGGGCTGGAGGAAGTACAAGCTGGAATCAAGATTGCCGGGAGAAATATCAATAACCTCAGATATGCAGATGACACCACCCTTATGGCAGACAGTGAAGAGGAACTAAAAAGCCTCTTGATGAAAGTGAAAGAGGAGAGTGAAAAAGTTGGCTTAAAGCTCAGCATTCAGAAAACGAAGATCATGGCATCTGGTTCCATCACTTCATGGGAAATAGATGGGGAAACAGTGTCAGACTTTATTTTTTGGCCTCCAAAATCACTGCAGATGGTGACTAAAGCCATGAAATTAAAAGATGCTTGCTCCTGGAAGAAATTCTATCACTGACATAGATGGCATATTAAAAAGCAGAGACATTACTTTATCAACAATGTCAAGGCTAGTCAAGTCCATCTAGTCAAGGCTGTGGTTTTTCCAGTAGTCATATATGGATGTGAAAGTTGGACTATAACGAAAGCTGAGCACCAAAGAATTGATGGTTTTGAACTGTGGTGTTGGAGAAGACTCTTGAGAGTCCCTTGAACTGCAAGGAGATCCAACTAGTCCATCCTAAAGGAAGTCAGTCCTGAGTGTTCATTGGAAGGACTTATGCTGAAGCTGAAACTCCAATACTTTGGCCACCTGATGCGAACAGCTGACTCATTTGAAAAGACCCTGATGCTCGGAAAGATTGAAGGCAGGAGGAGAAGGGGACGACAGAGAGAGAGTTGTTAGATGGTATCACCAACTCAATGGACATAAGTTTGAGTAAACTCTGGGAGTTGATGATGGACAGGGAGGTCTGGCCTGCTGCAGTCCTTGGCATTGCAAAGAGTTGGACACAACTAAGCAATTGAACTGAACTGAATCTTTAATCATTGTTCTTGGAGCCAAGTAAAACAAGAAAAGAATGGCCCCATAATTTGAATAATACAATAAAGCACTGGATAAATTTGCATATTAGACAAAGGAGTGGGGGTGTGAAAGGAGGAGTTCCTTATGGAGAGATTGGGTGATTAGTCAGAAGAGGTCAAAGGAATTTCTGAAATACTTGCTTGGCTTGGAGGCCCTGAAATCATGTTAAGATTCCTGGCTGGGGCTTGAGGAAAATCTTTGTTTTACAAAATTTTGGTGTTGTATATATCTTACTGTTTCATTTTTATTTTCCCAAATATATACGTATATAATATGATAATATGTATGGTGCAAATAAATCATGCATTCATTATGGAATATTTATATTCCTTAACTTTTTAAACTTTAATCTCTAAAGCAATCTCTAAACAAGCATGAAAAAGAGAAGAGAATGTTGCAAACTGAACATAGAGATTATATTGAAATTTAAAAATAGTAAGAAATATATTTGAATCAAGTGTAAGAAAGAAAACAAACTTTTAAAGTCTTATAAATAAATATTTCAGGAATAGAAATGCTTTTGTCAAGTTTTGTGTTTACAATAATGTGTCTATATTCCCAGCTACGATAATTTGAGAAGATGCTTTAAATTTGACTTGTCAGTACAAAATATCGCTTGGTTTTTAAGACAATTGACTGTCAAGTATTTTGCATAGATATGCTGGACATTTTATAGATATGTCATGTAGTTCCTAATTTATCCTTTAGAATTATTGGAAATCAAATTTAGATTGTTTTCCTGAGAAGGGTAAACTTGTCTATTGTGAGAATAGAAAAGTTGAAACCATCTGTCAGGCAGTGGCACTTAGGAATTAAATTCAGACAATCAAGGATAAAATTTTACATGAGAGCATGCATTAATCTGACAGCTTTATGTCTAAAATAAATAGCAATATGGTATGAATTTGGTGAGTGGGATAAGTAAGTAAACAGTCAAACAGTAATAAAGTAAATTTTCTTGTTTAACAGCAATTTATCTATTTCCTTCTGAAAACTGTTTTTTGATTATATATCTGTTAACATATACTAAGATGTGTTTAATTATTTCATGAGTTGTGTTTTCAACGTTTCCCTACTTTCTTATAAGAGAGCATTTGATGCCAACTAGCTTTGTACTGCTTCCTTTACTCAGAAGCTAAGTATATGTAACTCTAAAGTTTTCTGTAAACACCATCTATTGTAGAAGTTATCTAGTGTATTTTTATCATTGGTTTACTTGTCTCTGGTCAAATGACAGTCAGTGAGTCTAGGGCAGGGAATACATTTTATTCATCTTTGTAACTGAGAGGTAGGCACTCTTCTTGATAACTGGTAGAGAATCAATCAATAAATAAATGCATTAGTAAGAGTTCTGGAATCTTCTCTCCAATCTTTTAGTCTGATGTCATCTTCTCAGTCCTGTTGCTTCTGATGCCAGTCTCTAATAACTGACATTTCTGTGTGAATTATGGGGAAAGACGTGAAATGTCCTTTCCCTTAATTAACTGGGGATTCCACAGTCTCTCCAGTCTCTAGCAAGACATGGAATTTAAACTAAGATTCATAAATAGTTAGACACAGCAGTGAAATCTGCAGCATCCTCTTTTCTATTAGCCTCGCCAATCATTTGCTGAAGTATTATTTCTATACCTTGTTGAGATGAGAGACTCAAGATTTCCCTAATCTGCAAAATGACGACAATGGTCATCGCACCTCAGTCAAGCTGTTGTAAGAATTAATGTGGAACCATGTAAAGCACAGTGTATAGTCTGGTGTAGCTAGGAGTGCGCTGGATTTACTGAGATGACGTTTTGATAGAGGAATGTTTCTAATCAGGCTCCTGTTGAATCTGGGGACATAAAATCAGGTACATAAACAAAATTATTCTGATTTTAAGCTTTCTTATGCTTTTTCAGCGTAAAAGGGTTTTTGAATTTTTGCTCTTATAATATTTTCCCTCCCTTGTCTGTCTACATTTA
>SJYC01054308.1:29-30763 GCA_006408675.1 Madoqua kirkii
AAGTGTAAGAAAGAAAACAAACTTTTAAAGTCTTATAAATAAATATTTCAGGAATAGAAATGCTTTTGTCAAGTTTTGTGTTTACAATAATGTGTCTATATTCCCAGCTACGATAATTTGAGAAGATGCTTTAAATTTGACTTGTCAGTACAAAATATCGCTTGGTTTTTAAGACAATTGACTGTCAAGTATTTTGCATAGATATGCTGGACATTTTATAGATATGTCATGTAGTTCCTAATTTATCCTTTAGAATTATTGGAAATCAAATTTAGATTGTTTTCCTGAGAAGGGTAAACTTGTCTATTGTGAGAATAGAAAAGTTGAAACCATCTGTCAGGCAGTGGCACTTAGGAATTAAATTCAGACAATCAAGGATAAAATTTTACATGAGAGCATGCATTAATCTGACAGCTTTATGTCTAAAATAAATAGCAATATGGTATGAATTTGGTGAGTGGGATAAGTAAGTAAACAGTCAAACAGTAATAAAGTAAATTTTCTTGTTTAACAGCAATTTATCTATTTCCTTCTGAAAACTGTTTTTTGATTATATATCTGTTAACATATACTAAGATGTGTTTAATTATTTCATGAGTTGTGTTTTCAACGTTTCCCTACTTTCTTATAAGAGAGCATTTGATGCCAACTAGCTTTGTACTGCTTCCTTTACTCAGAAGCTAAGTATATGTAACTCTAAAGTTTTCTGTAAACACCATCTATTGTAGAAGTTATCTAGTGTATTTTTATCATTGGTTTACTTGTCTCTGGTCAAATGACAGTCAGTGAGTCTAGGGCAGGGAATACATGTTATTCATCTTTGTAACTGAGAGGTAGGCACTCTTCTTGATAACTGGTAGAGAATCAATCAATAAATAAATGCATTAGTAAGAGTTCTGGAATCTTCTCTCCAATCTTTTAGTCTGATGTCATCTTCTCAGTCCTGTTGCTTCTGATGCCAGTCTCTAATAACTGACATTTCTGTGTGAATTATGGGGAAAGACGTGAAATGTCCTTTCCCTTAATTAACTGGGGATTCCACAGTCTCTCCAGTCTCTAGCAAGACATGGAATTTAAACTAAGATTCATAAATAGTTAGACACAGCAGTGAAATCTGCAGCATCCTCTTTTCTATTAGCCTCGCCAATCATTTGCTGAAGTATTATTTCTATACCTTGTTGAGATGAGAGACTCAAGATTTCCCTAATCTGCAAAATGACGACAATGGTCATCGCACCTCAGTCAAGCTGTTGTAAGAATTAATGTGGAACCATGTAAACACAGTGTATAGTCTGGTGTAGCTAGGAGTGCGCTGGATTTACTGAGATGACGTTTTGATAGAGGAATGTTTCTAATCAGGCTCCTGTTGAATCTGGGGACATAAAATCAGGTACATAAACAAAATTATTCTGATTTTAAGCTTTCTTATGCTTTTTCAGCGTAAAAGGGTTTTTGAATTTTTGCTCTTATAATATTTTCCCTCCCTTGTCTGTCTACATTTATTTTTTTTTATTTTTGTTTAATGCTTATTCCATTTTACAGTACTGTATTGGTTCTGCCATACATTGACATGAATCAGCCACAGGTGTACACGATCTCCCCATGTTAAAGCCCCCTCCCACCTCCCTTCCCTGCCCATCCCCCCGGTTCATCCCATACACCGGCCCCAAGCATCCTGTATCCTGTATTGAACATAGACTGGTGCTTCATCTCCCATATGATTGTATACATGTTTCGTTGTCATTCTCCCAGATCTTCCCACCCTCTCCCTCTCCCTCTGAAGCCAACAGTCCGTTCTATACCTCTGTGTCTCTTATATTGTCTCACTTTCGGGGTCATCATTATTGTCTTCTAAATTCCATATATATGTGTCAGTATACTGTATTGGTGTTTTTCTTTCTGGCTTACTTCACTCTGTATAATCGGCTCCAGTTTCATCCATCTCATTAGAACTGCGTCAAACTTATTCTTTTTGAGGGCTGAGTAATACTCCATTGTGTATATGTACCACAGCTTTCTTATCCATTCATCTGCTGATGGACATCTGGGTTGTTTCCATGTCCTGGCAATTATAAACATTGCTGCAATGAACATTGGGGTACACGTGTCTCTTTCAATTCGAGTTTCCTCGGTGTGTATGCCCAGCAGTGGGATTGCTGGGTCGTAAGGCAGCTCTATTTGCAATTCTTTCAGGAATCTCCACACTGTTTTCCATAATGGCTGTACTAGTTTGCATTCCCACCAACAGTGTAAGAGGGTTCCCTTTTCTCCACATCCTCTCCAGCATTTATTGCTTGTAGATTTTTGGATCGCAGCCATTCTGACTGGTGTGAAGTGGTACCTCATTGTGGTCTTGATTTGCATTTCTCTGATAATGAGTGATGTTGAGCATCTTTTCATGTGTTTGTTAGCCATCCGTATGTCTTCTTTGGAGAAATGCCTGTTTAGATCTTTGGCCCATTTTTTGATTGGATCATTTGTTTTTCTGGAGTTGAGGTGCATATAGCCGATTGTAATTATGACAGTTTCAAAAAATGCCTAATTAGGACTTGAGGCTTTAATTATAAAATATCTGGTTCCATGTGTGCATGCTTTTCTTATACTGTCATTATTTTGTCCTTGGATCTGTAGAACTTCCATCCTTTGTGTGTATGTCATTCATTCATTAATGCCTGATAATCTGTTGTCATTGAGAAATTGATCATTTGTAGCAAAGAGAGAATTTTATTTGAATCAAATTTAATGATTATAACCCTGGAACAACATCTCAGAAAGCTCATGAGTCCTGGGCTTCCCTGGTAGCTGAGTGATAAAGAATCTGCCTGCAATGAGGGAGACACAGGTTCAATCCCTGGGCTGGGAAGATCCCCTAGAAGGGCGCATGGCAACTCACTCTATGATTCTTGCTGGAGAATCCCCATGGACAGAGGAGTCTTGTGGGCTACAGTCCATAGGATCACAAACAGTCAGATGTGACTGAAGCGACTGAGCAGGCAGGCACTCTGTTTCACCCATTAGAAATCAAGACACAGTTATATAAGTTTTTTGAGGCAGAGGAGACTCTATCAAATGACATATTATTGACAATTTATGTAATCTGATCTAAGTGTCCGGTGGGTCATGTGAACCCTTACAAGATCAAGAAGGAATGTTAGTTTTTTGAAGAGTTGTCTGGCTGATTCTTGTTGATGCTAGAGAATATTGGTCTTTATGGTTGAGCAGGTATTTCTGCCAGTGGAGGAGGTTCGGTTCATGTGTAATTCAGATACACAGTGCAGAGACAGGGGGAAAGGACACACACACAAAAATTTTACATATAATTTTTTCTTGTCTTGCCAAACAATATGAATTTTACTTCACATTTCCAAGTGAGAAAGCATTTAAAGACTTTGAGGCAAGAATAGAGTTTGAACAAGAGAAAATAATATCAGATGAAATATGCAAGCATTTTGTAGACTTGTCATGATAAAGTTGGATTTTATATGCAGTAAAATGGAAAACAATCTAATATTTAAGCATAAGAGTGGTATGATCTAGATAGTTTTGGAAGAATCAAATTGGCCAATGTGTGTTAAATGGTTTAAAGTAGGGAGGCCAGTTGGGAGGTCAGTGTGATTGTAACAATAAGACTTTTGGTTGTGCAGACTGGAGTGAAAACTGAAAAGGGTGATAAAGAGGAATGGAAATGAAATGCCTGTGAGATTCTGGGACCAAGATAATAATAGTGTTAATGAATTCAATAGGGGAGAATATGGGAAAACTAGAAATACAGGATGATGTCTTATTTTGTTTTTGTTTTTGGTGTCAAAGTAAAACTCACAGGGCATTTCATTTTTTAAAAGTCTCTATAGGAGAATGCATGAGGGTAATTTTCTTTTACTGTGTATTTGGTATTCTCATTTATACTACATGTTATAAGTGTTGTCTTCTCTTCAGATAGATTGTAAGTCACTGTCACTAAAAATCAGGAAATCCATCCTACCCTAATACTAAGTTACTATTTTTGGTCTAAAGTTCATTTCTATCTTTATCAAATTAATACACCTCTAGAGTTTAACTTTGTAAACTGATTTTATTTGACAAGAGAGTGTTGAATTATTTTCCAAATAAAGCAGCTCAAGAAATCAAGATCAGGTCCTATAGGTATAATGTTCTGAGGATGGTAGGATTTGTTTTTTATTTCAATGTTTATTTGGTGATCTTTAAAAAAATATGGAAAACTTTGCAGATCCCTATTTTCCCTAGACCCATTTTTTTTTGTTTGTTTGAGAAAAGTAGGTTCAATCAAATTTATTGTAAGGTTTAATAGCTTAGTTAAAATACCACTCATGGAACTATTTTAGACATTTGCAATCACAGAAGGAGTAAATTGGAGGAGACTTTGTTTTCTAAAATAGACACCTATGTCTCTATCAGTGAGTTGGTTTTCCAATTTTTGACAAAAAAATCTACACTGGTAAATAGTTGAACCACCATTAATATAACAATTTTGGATGATACTTGACATTTTTAATGAACACTTGATAAGAAATACATCCATGGCATTGTCATTTTAGCAAAGTGTTATTTGATGGTGTGTAGAAAAAAGGTCAAGGTTACATTGCACTACATTCAGTTTTAACTTTATGAAGTATCACAAAACTTCCCCAGCGACCATTACAATCAAAGTCAGCTTGTTGCCCTTTTACTTCTATAAACACAGTATCAAAAACATTTTATCTGCCAATATGTGATTCTAGGACCTCTGACATTTTTGAGCATATATTCTCATGCATCATTAGAGGTTTCATGCCAAACCAATAACAAACTTCTCTGCTGTTTTCAAATGCCTCCTAAAGCAAAAGGTTAATGATCAATAAAATGCACTGACATAGTTCTTTTTGCTGCCATACCTCATCTATTTCTTTTTTCACTTAATCTGAACATGCTTTTAATATATTTTCTGAGTAGTTTTTGCTTTTTTCATTTAATGAAGAATAAATGATGTGCCATTTTCTCTTTATAAAGTAACAGTCTACGGGGATTCTATCCACGGGGGCCGGTTATATTCAAGATGCCTTTTATTTGCCCTGTGACAGTGTTTTACTCATCATTTGACAATTGTATGCCTTTAGAAATTAAAAGTCTCTGTGAAATCTCTAGTGTGCATGAGTTTGCACAAGGATATAAAGTTCATGTAAATGCTGTCTGGCTTAGGGGACTAGGAACTAGTGTTGGATACTGAAAAGTCATCTAAAATAAGGCTCAGCAAACAGAACCCTTAGGTGAAGTTGACCCACGCCGGTTTTTTGTAAATAAAGTTTTATTGGAACACATCCATTCTGATGAATTTACATATTGCCTTTGGCTGCTTTCATGCTACAGTGACAGAGCTGAGTAGTTGCAGCAGAGATTATTTGACCCTCAAAGTTGAAGATATCATCTGGCCCTTTACAGGGGAAAAAAAAAGATTGCTGATTCTCAGTTTAAATAAAATCAAACCAGTTTCTTTTTGAAGCTACAAAATCACAAAAATATATATTATTGACATTACATAGATTGTCAAATTTGAGGTGTTTGTCATACAGTTTGAGGGTCTATACAAAGTAAAACTTGCAAAGAAAAACGTGGACTGTTGTCCCTTTTTAAAATATAGAGCCCACTGTTAGTCAGTGGTTATACATGCTTCAAAAAATATACCAGCCTCAATAAATGGTTATACTTTAAGAGGGAAATAAGGAATTTTGGCTTTTTTACTGCATATACTAGTATACTTTCAGAATTCTGTATGGTAGGCACGTGACATATCACTATACTTTTAAATAGGTTTCTGTATTACTAGACTCTTTCCTTAGCTCTGTCACAACCTCTGTAATTATTATAGGAGACATATACCTCATTGAGAATTCTTAGGATTTCTGTTAAAATATAATTTTTAGTAATACTACTTTAAAATTATGTGAAATGTAAAGGATATGGTAGTCAACATTTCCCTTGAGCTCCATTGCAACCCAGTAAAATGGAGCCAGTATTTTAACCACTTCCAAGACAACAAAAATGATGCTTGTGGTATATAACCCCTGTGTGTGTACACAGATGATGATGATGATGGTGATGATGGCCTTTCATCAGTGGTTCTGATGTTAGGGTAATTGCTTAGAACAGCCTAATGAAGTTAGTGCTATTACCCCTGCTATATAGAAACAAACAAAAGGAAAACAGATTTTGAGTGTCTAAGTGTTTCGAGTCTAGATAAGTATCTAGGTGTTTGACACCAATCATGGATGCTAGCCCTCATGGCATCTCCTAGTAGGTTGAGTGAGTACATTTAGGGTAGAGTGAGTTGATCAGGAACATTTATGGAAGTTCTCTGTATAAGAGGTGTCAGTTTCTGTGCTTTTGAGGAATTAGTTAAGATGAATTTGATAGTCCACATTTGACCCTCAAAGAAATGAATTTGAACTTCTGGGAGTCACTTACATGTGGATATTTTTCAATAGTAGATTCTATCAGTTCCGTTCAGTCACTCAGTCATGCCCAACTCTTTGCGACCTCATGAATCACAGCACATCAGGCCTCCCTGTTCATCACCATCTCTTGGAGTTCACTCAGAATCACGTCCATCGAGTCCGTGATGCCATCCAGCCATCTCATCCTCGGTCATCCCCTTCTCCTCCTGACTCCAATCCCTCCCAGCATCAGAGTCTTTTCTAAAGAGTCAACTCTTCTCATGAGGTGGCCAAAGTACTGGAGTTTCAGCTTTAGCATCATTCCTTCCAAAGAAATCCCAGGGTTGATATCCTTCAGAATGGACTGGTTGGATCTCCTTGCAGTCCAAGGGACTCTCAAGAGTCTTCTCCAACACCACAGTTCAAAAGCATCAATTCTTTGGCGCTCAGCCTTCTTCACAGCCCAACTCTCACATCCATACATGACCACAGGAAAAACCATAGCCTTGACTAGACGGACCTTAGTCGGCAAAGTAATGTCTCTGTTTTTGAATATATTATCTAGGTTGGCCATAACTTTTCTTCCAAGGAGTAAACATAGTGCTACATAATATGTGATTGGTGGAATAGGTGGATTCTGAGGAACAGAGGACACAGAAGTACCTCCAGGATCTACAGAGCTGACAATACGTGAATATTTGACTCTGTGGAGAGTGGGTGCCCCAACTCTGATATTGTTCAAAGGTTAAGTATGTATCACACCCATTCTAGATTCTGGGACTAAAATTTTCAGATACTTTTTAAATAGTCACTTCACTGTAATCCTACAAATTTGAATAGAGCTAGCCATGTGCCTTTCTTCTTTCCTATTACAAGTGTTACTTTTATAAGTATCCTGGCCAACGTGGTGCATGTCTGTAGGCCTACCTTCTAGAAAGGAGATGGCAGGGTCAAAAAATAAGCAATAGTGTTAATAGATATTGCCAAATGCCCCTCCAATATGGTGTACCAGAATGTAACCATCAACATTTCACCAGGATAGCCATTACCTACAGTTTAATTTTTTACTAAGGGAGCTCTTAGATTAGAACCACTAGCATATCAGCTAATAAATAATCACCTATCAGTACACAAAAGGCCTACATCTTAGTTCTTGACTATGCTGTTTTTTAGCATGCTATTATGTGTCTGTTTATATGGGAAGTAAAATGTATCTAATATATTCAACTAACACTGAGTGGCTATATTAGGGCACAAGTGTGTTCTCATTTTATGAGGAAGTACCTTCTGAGATAGCTGTTAGAAAACACGGTTGTCTATCCTAACTTTGATTTCTTGCTTTATTTATTTTAATCCTGCATAAGCCAAGTCACCTCTTTGCTCTTCTGTATTCCATCTGTCAAATGAGTGTAGGATTGGATCATCCCTAAATATTCTTCTAGGTTTAACTTGTCATTAATGTGTAAATGTGGATATAATGAATAATGTATTACTACTCACTGTTAGTTCTTGATTTTTTTTTTTTTTTTGCTTTCGTTTTTCTAGTAATTTGTTATTTAATCCTTTCAAACAGAAAACACAAATCAAAGACCTGGATCTCTCAGTTTTCACCTGCATGAATATCAGCGCTGTTGTATCTAGCTGGTTCATTAACACATTGTGTTTATAGGACACACTGGGCTTTTGATGGATGAATAAAATAATCGGGACCCTTTTAGATTGACTGGCATAGGGGAAACCATTCAATAGAGCAAAACCTTTTCTTTTTTTTTAACCATACTCTAGGAAGGTTTTCAAAAATTATGGTAGGTTATTTAAACAACAGCTTCTTAAATTTCTTTCTTTCTTTCTTTCTTTTTTGGCCACTGGGTGAGGCGGGTCTTCCTTGCAGCATGCGGAACCTTTTCACTGTGGCTGACACTCGGAATCTTTTTTTTAACCATACTCTAGGAAGGTTTTCAAAAATTATGGTAGGTTATTTAAACAACAGCTTCTTAAATTTCTTTCTTTCTTTCTTTCTTTTTTGGCCACTGGGTGAGGCGGGTCTTCCTTGCAGCATGCGGAACCTTTTCACTGTGGCTGACACTCGGAATCTTTTCCTGGCTGCGCCCCGGCTCCAGAGCGCATGTGCTCTGTAGTTACAGCGCAGGCTTCTCTCTTGTTGAGACGCGGGGACGCCAGCAGTTGTGACACGCAGGCTTAGTTGCTCTGTGCCATGTGGCATCTTGGTTCCCCAACCGTGAATGGAACCCACGTCCCCTGGATTGGAAGGCGAATTCTTACAGACTAGACCATGAGGGAAGCCCATGCTTCAGGTACTTCTGAAGTTGATAATTAAGGGCTTTCCAGAATCTAAGCACATAAAATATCTGTATGTAATATTTCAAATTTATATAACTTGATATTTTTGAGGATACACCCTCTGCTTTGAGTTTACTCACATTTACAGTGATAATTCACTCAGTTGTTGAAATATCACCAATGTCTTTCTCTACTTTAATACTTTATTTGAATTTTGACTCATTTATTCAACAAAATCTGACGAACTTTTATAAGCTAAGCACCACTCTAGGTACTGGGAAATACATCCAGTAAACAAGACAAAAAAAAAAAAAAAAAAGCCCTGCCCTTGTGAAGTTGACATTCATGAGATTTTATGTCAGGAAGTGCAGTGATTAAACTTAATACTGTTTTGTTCTTTTAAAATCCCAAGACTTGGCTATATCAGAGTACTTTTTTTTCCTTTGTGTTCTGGAAAAAGAGAATCATGTTGATTAGAAAAATAACTTGATCCCAAACAGTGACTCCATCTTTGCTTAAGATTGTGATAATATTGTGACCTTATTCACCTCAGCCACTTTAAGGATCTTTTGGGAGCTGTGATCATTCAGCAGGGGGAAACAATACATTTAGGCCTATAAATCATAATTTAGTACATACTTTCCAAAAGCATGAGACCTTCTTTAGTCCATCCACAGAGCTAAAAGCTCTGACCTGGAATACCTACTTGATAAGTTAATAGGATTAAGAATAACGTGCTATTTGATTTGAGCTATTTTAAATGTGTAAATTTGTTACACATTTTATTCATTCAGTGATTGATTTATTCTGCATGTATTTTACTAAATACAGATGCTCTTAGGTGCCAGACACTGTCAGGCAACACTATTATTCTCAAAACATTTTTATATGATTACTTAACATGTGGATTTTGTCATAAAACCAATCAGTGAAGCATCTTGACTGAACCAAATTTTATGTAAAATTTACAAGGAAACATTCATGCATTTACTAAGCATTACCCCTTCTAGTTTTTATCAGAACTTAACAAGAGGAAATTTTCATCTTATTTTTATCAGGACTTAAGCAACATGATTTGACTGTGTAGTTGTTAGAAACCTATATTTCACACAAAATAAATAGAAGTGAAAATAAACTGTTGGTTTACACGTGGTACATTCCAGTGTGTTTCCTTTGTGAATTCCAAGATTATGCATAAGATGAAAAGAAGGAGCTTCACTCATTGAATTCTAAGAGATGAGTCACTGAAGCCCTTATATGTCTGTCAAGTATCTGTACTGATTGAAGTATCATATTAAATACTGCATATTTTAATTATCTAACATAGTTTAATTTGTCCAAGTGGCATTGGTAAGTTTTAATGTAATAAGCATTACCAACTTTAGATTAGGTCTTGTGAGACCAAATGACAGCAGAATTATAAGTAAGAAGTGTCTGCTATGCAGTTATGCATTGATTTAAAATCAACATGCTCAAGGATCTTATGGTTACAAATGAGATCTTAGGTCCAGAATGGCCTCTTTGTGACTTACTCTTTACATCTGTGTATTATTCTTGTCCATGACTAAATGCTATAGGAAATAGAAAACTTTCCATTTGAGATTACTAACTTAAAGTTGTAATCTAGAGAGATTGCCACTTACCAAGTGATACAGCTTTTTTAGTTTAGAAACTAGCATAGAGTGCAAGTCTCTGTGTGGGCCTGTCAATATATCATTATCGCTTAGAATATTGAGAGAAAATTATTGAGCTTCTATAAAAAGAAATCCATTAACAGGGAAAGATTAAAATAGCTTAAATTTCTTTTTTGAATTTCAAGTTAGGAGATAATCCATGTCATCTATAATAGTTTCTGCCCAGGTAAATAATGCATATCATTGAACTTTTAACTATAAAGTTTGAATAACTGAATGGAAATTAGTGAAAAACTTACCCTCTGGTTCCATTTCTAGCAATGTAGCAGGTGAGGATCTAGGACCAGTCTTTCTTCTGAAAACAGTAAATAAAATGTACATGTAGTCTAGCAAGAAAGCCAAAAATTTGAAGCAATAATTAAGTGAAGGCAAGAACCCGAGAATAATTGGAAAACTGCCACCCGCTTTCACCTTGAGGGCACATTTGAATCAGATTTGCTGAGTATCATTTCCTGTTATACTTTTTTGCAAGACTGGAAAAGATGCTGGCACAGAAGGAAAAAAAAATTCTAAAGCTAATCCAAAATGGGAAAGGGAAACAGGGATCCTCTTTTATTACAGCTGGGTCTCAAAAGGGCTACACTCTCCATCTAAACTTGAATTAAAAATACTGTGTATCCACATGAAAATGAGGGAATTGCCTGTAACTAGAAGCTGATATTTGAACCAGTCTATGACATAAATTCACACTATGTTGTCAATGTAAAACCACTTCAAGCCAGAAATTTAGATATGTGTTTCCCAAGTAATAGTGCATTTAAGACCCATACCAGGACCAGATGACAAATTCCCTCAGGAGGTACCCACCTGCATCCCACAACTCAAAAGATGTTTCACATGTAAGTCAATGAAGAAAATAAGAAGCAAACAGTTAAAAATCAATAAACACATAAGGAAATAAGGCAGCATGAGTGAAAGTCAGTAGAAACAAGAAAAACAAACTCAGTTTTCTTATAAAGTGTAACTTTTCATTTGGGATAAAAGTAGTAACTCATTACCTTAGAAAACACTTGATTCTCTTAGAGTCATAAACGTTTCATCATGTTTTGTTTTGTTTTTTCCTTAGAATACGCAATGCTAATGTATCCTGGTAAGATAGTATTTATTGTAACATACTTATTGAAGGTTGGGAATGGTACATTTATTAGAAAGTCTACTGTACCTGAGAGACTACTTTTCTTTCTTGTTTAGGAAAGAAGTAAAAAGACTGAAAATATGGGCTCAAAATCCTAGGAAGGTCTTTTACCCTATAATACATGTATGTTCGAAGGCCCTAGCTAGCGGTGGTTTCTTTTGTTTGTGTTTTAGTTGTGGCACTTGGGATGGGTTCTCTGGTCTTCGTTGCAGCATGAGAGATCTTTAGCTGGTACATGAGGAACTCTTAGTTGTGGCATATGGGGTCTAGTTCCCCAATCAGGAATATACTCTCAACCCCTTACATTGGGAGCACAGAGTCGTAGCCACTGGACCATCAGAAGTCCCTGGCAATGTATTTAAATTTGAACTTTGCACTATTCATCTGAAAAATAGTCTTACTCTATCCGTATTCCCAAAACCCACAATGAGTTGCTGTGAGAATTGAGAAAACACCTGTAGAGCAGGTATCGTAGTGCAGCACATTCATCTGTTAATGTTAGCAGGTTTACCATTCCTCCTTTTCCAGGGCTCATCCCATGAGACTGAGTAAGTTACTCTTCTATGTCTTTCAAGGGAGAGCGATCATCTGTCCCCACCTTTATCAGGTTTAAGGCTCTTCAGTTTTTAGGTGGGTGAATTGGGCCTTTAATATGTACCTTTAAGTCTATGTATAATTCTGTGCTAAGTCTCAGGAAAATCTAAGAATTCATCTGAGACTTATCTATTGGCTACCAGTGTAGTTTCACTGACTTGAGTAATCAGATATTTAGAACTTTCCAAGTGCCTCCTCATTGCCCTCTCATAAAGGGATTCAGTGGGCACCTACTTAGTTTCTGTGGCATTTTGGTTTCTGCATTTTCTGACAATGAGAATCCCAGCCTCTACATCCTTTGAAGTGTTGGGTTCACCACAAAGTTTGTTTGAACCTTTCCATGTTATAGAAAAATCCAAGCAAATGTTTTGACCAACCCAGTATTTACTTACTTGCTCACTCTGCTTATGTGTAACCAACATAGAATTGCCACCATCACCTGCTAAAACCCTTACCGCCTCTCCTTTCCCTGTCCACATCCCAGTTCCTCACACCGAGAACTGCACCCCCAAACTTCCCTTAATTCTATTCTCCTCCGGCAGGGATGCCTTCATCACCTAGATAAGGTCCTGACACCCTGAATCGAGTTGCTTTCCCGTGTGGATGACAGCTTCACTCTGCTCGGGCTCAGGTACCCCTGTGGCAGACCATCTTCCACATGCATGCCCTCTGAACCCCTCTGGGGCTCTGACACCCCACACTTGAGAGCACTCTGTACCCTGCTGGGACTCTGACACTACCTCCAGGCTATCTGCCAGGCTACCTCCTCCACCCCATTCCATACTTGCTCAAGAACACCCCTGTTCATCTCGGATCTCTGGTTCCCCTTGTACCTCATCCCCAGAACCCCACCTGGACACTTACTTTGCCCACCTCCACCTAATGACTTTAGGCCTGAACTCTTTGAGGAGGGAATACCATGCTAAATTGAGTCCTGAGAGAAGTGAGGCTATCAGCTACTACTGAAAACAAAAAGACCTTTGTTTCTTGAATTCTGGAATATACCATCTCTTCTACTTGCTGAAGTCTCCCAGATATTATCCAAGTATTGAAGTCTCCTTTGTCTTTGAGAATGTTAGGATAAGACAGAATTTTTAAAAGCAAATACAATGTAATATGCAGAGTTCATTTCTATAAATACATGTATACACCACTCTTGAACCGCAGATTTTTGAAAATTAATTTCCTTTCCCATGATGTATACAATTTCTTATTAGAAAGAACTGCAAGATAAAATTACAAGGTTGCCTTAACAGGACCTAATATTTGAGATTTGCTAGCTGATTTATCAGAGAGATGGTTTAACCTCATAACACTTTTCACTTTGCCAGACACTCTGAGATCTAAAGATTATGTAAATAATAAAGACATTGTATTCCATGTCCCTAGAAGAAGCTTTTGAGGATGAACCTCCTTAAAAGTTAATTGGACAGTATTCTCCTGAATGCTTAGAGAAGGCAGTGGCACCCCACTCTAGTACTCTTGCCTGGAAAATCCTATGGATGGAGGAGCCTGGTGGGCTGCAGTCCATGGGGTCACTAAGAGTCAGACACGACTGGGTGACTTCACTTTCACTTTTCACTTTCATGCATTAGAGAAGGAAATGGCAACCCACTCCAGTGTTCTTGCCTGGAGAATCCCAGGGACGGGGGAGCCTGGTGGGCTGCCATCTATGGAGTTGCACAGAGTCGGACATGACTGAAGTGACTTCACAGCAGTAGCAGCTCCTGAATGCTGTAAGGAAGGACTTCTAAGACATTTCAGTGTGCTTGCTTTTGGATGTAAGGATTATGATTGAGTAAAGACGGGTAAGGACTCCCAAGAAGAAGTAGAAATCACTATGTGTCAGGTAAAATGAGTGATGCCCCTTAGGCATATCCTGGTGTTTTACATAACACAGAAAAAGTCAAACCATTCTTAGCTTGTCCTCCTAAGGTAAGGAATAAATATAAGTAAAAATATTACATTCTTCCTCTCCGAACTTCTTCTGAGAACAACGTTTTAAACTTGGCTATATTTCTATGAAACTTTCATTTGTAGCTAAGGCTGTTCAGTCCAGATATAGAAGCTGTTAATACCCAGGGTTTTAGTGAATTACACACTGCATCTCCTGGGTAGAAATGAAACCATTTGCAAAGACTGTTCATTGCATTACATAATTCCACATGAAATTCCTAGAATAATTCTCTTTTTATTACTCAGAACTCATTAAGGAAGACATGTGCATTAAAACAATATGCATGTGGTGAGTGGTATGGTTTTCACCTTAAAATAAGTAGACACCTACTTGAAACCTTTTATACCATCAGTTTGACACCTCCACTGGCTCACAAATATGTTAGGCTCTTAATCAGTTTCACTCACATTCAAAAAAAAAATCTCTATTTGAATATTTCCTGACTATTTTTGGAAACATAATTCCAGGGCTTTACTGTAAGTTTTCAGCAGCTTTGCTATATTTTATTTTGGTTCAAAAGAAGAAGATGATGGAGATTTTTCACATTCTCATATAAATATGATATCATGAGAAACAGTCCATAGGATTTATTAGAACTGCATAGGTGATACCTTTTCTAAATAATTTACAGCTGGAAAATGAACTGAATATCTAGGAGAGCCGATCATTTTTAAAGACATTTCACTGCAAGTAGATGCTGCTGCTGAACAAGTGGCTATAATTCTCAGTAGTTGCGTTTAGTCTGAGAAAATGATTCTTTCTTTGGCGACTCAGTTACATTTGTCTCAAAACACCAAAGATCATGCACAGAAGCTTTTATGAAGGTGGTATTTCATATACTGGTATTTAATCCAAATATTTAATTTCATTGAGACATATTATGTCACAAATATTACAAAATCTTACAGATAAGAGTGATTCTGAAAATACCACCTTTATGTGGCCAAGAGCTCTGGTTGGAAATCACACAGTCTAGAGTTCACGGAGAAGGCAATGGCGCCTCACTCCAGTATTCTTGCCTGGAAAATCCCATGGACAGAGGAGCCTGGTAGGCTGCAGTCCACGGGGTCACTAGGAGTTGGACACGACTGAGTGACTTCACTTTCACTTTTCACTTTCATGCATTGGAGAAGGAAACGGCAACCCACCCCAATGTTCTTGCCTGAAAAATCCCAGGGATGGGGGAGCCTGGTGCACTGCCATCTATGGGGTCATGCAGAGTTGGACACGACTGAAGCGACTTAGCAGCAGCAGTAGCAGAGTTCAAATCGTAGAAATGCTACTTACCAGCTGGATGGCCCTTCGGTGTTTTGCTTGAGCATATACTAACCTTCAACTTGTTTGACTGTAATTAAGGAACAAAGTATATTTATATGTTTATAATATGAAAGTAAGTGAAGTAGCTCAGTCGTGTCCGACTATTTGCAACCCCATGGACTGTAGCCTACCAGGCTCCTCTGTCCATGGGATTTTCCAGGCAATAGTACTGGAGTGTATTGCCATTTCCTTCTCCAGTGGATCTTCCTGACCCAGGGATTGAACCCGGGTCTTCTGCATTGTGGATAGATGCTTTACCATCTGAGCCACCAGGGAAGTCCTATATGAAAGTAAAATATATCTATATATAGACATAGGTAAATATATAGATAGATAAGTACAACCTAGTTATAAACATAGATATAGATATATATCACAAAATATAGATATATCTTGCCTCTTAAAGTGATTAAATTGTAATGCACTTTAAAGAATTTACCCAAATTACCCAAGTATACAGTAATTTCTCAATCAAGTGTAAGTCTTATAAGTGACAAGTCAGAAGCCAGAGTGAGTTTGTCCAATCAGGGATTAAAAAGGAAGGAAAATGATCATGTTAGAGAAACATTATGACTAATCATAGCAAATTTAGCAATTTATATTAAGGTACTCTCTTCCAAATGTGACTTTGTTATGAAGCTATACTTTCCTTCAGCAGAGGGAAAGAATATCTCCCAGGCTGGCACAGGCAAGAGCAAGGTATATATAAAAGATGAAAAAGGTAATGATTTTCTTTGTATAGAATGGGTACTTTTGGTGCTGAGTTAATCTTGCTAGAATCAGTACTATTTATCATAGAGTTTAATCCCACAGAAATCATTAACTAGAGTGCCAGGCAATTAGAGTGAAAAAGCAAAATGTATAAAGAAGTCTCCAGAGCAAGACGGAGCTACTGTGTGTTTTGATTATTGATCCCTTTGAGTTTAGCCTCCTTATCCAGCCTCCAGTCAGTCAGTCATCTGAGTAGAGCCAAATGAAAATCCATTATGTTTACTTCTTTGCTTTCAAGATACAGACCAAGTCAACCATAAGGTCAGGTTTACTATTATGTGAACACTTGTGGATTGGAACTGTAAAACCATGAAGACAATAAAAGTAGTTCCTAGGCTAGCTCAGAGTCTTTTTCTGGTGATTCACAATCTCTTTGGTTCTGCTTCCCAGCCTTTGAATCCAAAGCCTAAACTCTCCTCTATGCTATAACTGCTCTTGCAAGTGTTAGTGACCAACATGATTAAGTTTAATTTTTATGAACTCTAGACTTAAATAGTGAGAGCTGCGTCCCTATGACCTATCCTTATGAATGCTGATAGGCGTTGAGAAAAACTGAAAATGAACGCTTGATCTTGTTACCAAATCCAAGCTTGCCCTGCTCACCACACAACAGGCCAACAACTGGGAGATGAGGTGTTATGGCAGGAAATAGAAACTTTATTCGGAGAGCTGGGTGTCTGAGATGTTGACAGGCTAGCGTCCTAGAGTACTGTTTTATTGGGGCCTGGATGCCAGTTCTCTTACAGAACAGAGAGGGAGAAGTGAGCAAGTAAAGGAAAAAGGCCATAAATCTTGCAAAATGTCTCCTGGCTTGGCCAACATCGAGGAGGAGATGTGTCAATTTCTTCTTTTCTGCAGACTTTAACAGGTGGGCAAGGTCAGAATGTCTCCCTTGAGCTGAACAAAGGCATTTTAGTTTAACATTCAGGCCAAAGGAAAGGGTTCCCTAAGACAGACCATTTTGTATGTTTACAGCTATAGACAGCATGCTTTCAGTGATGACCGTATCAAAGGCAACAGAGAACAAAGGTTACAGGAAAAGAAACAGATCCAATATGGACAGATTCTGCTCTTCCCTAGTACAGTCTCCCCTGACTCTGAATATGGAGGAAATGACACCACTACTTCAATCCTTATAATACCTCCTGAATGTATATCAAATCTGTCCATGTTTTTCCATGTTCACTACCATCATTTTTGTTCAAGCCATACTATGTCTGGCATGAAGTATCTACAAGGATTGTTTGTTTCCTTGTTAGTCCTATCCAAGACAATATTCACACTGTGACCCAAGAGATCTTTATTAAAATGGAATCTGCTATATGACATTTTGGGCTTCCCTGGTGGCTCAGAGGCTAAAGTGTCTGCCTCCAATGCAGGAGACCCGGGTTCGATCCCTGGGTTGGGAAGATCCCCTGGAGAAGGAAATGGCAATCCACTCCAGTATTCTTGCCTGGAGAATCCCATGGACGGAGAAGCCTAGTGGGTTATAGTCCACGAGGTCCCAAAGAGTGGGACACAACTGAGTGACTTCACCTTCATATGACATTTAATTTGTAAGTCTTCATATCTTCTCTGTTGTTCTTTAATGCTTCAATGAGATCACGAATGTTGTACCTCTTTGCCCTTCTCCCACCATGTTAGGTCCACCATGTAGGGCTTCTCTGCTAGCTCAGCTGGTGAAGAATCCACCTGCAATGTGAAAGACCTAAGTTTGATCCCTGGGTTGGGAAGATCACCTGCAGAAGGGAACAGCTACCCACTCCAGTATTCTGGCCTGGAGGATTCCATGGACCGTATAGTCCATGGGGTCGCAAAGAGTCGGACATGACTGAATGACTGTCACCATGTCCACGTAGTGACTTCTTTTCCTGCTGTGCATAGTAGCTTTTCCAAGTCAAGGCCTTCTCATCCTTTTCTTCTTTCCTTGCTATTCCCCAGTTCATATCTTACCCTTGTGACATATGTCATGAGGGCAAGAACTATATTATATATAATATTATATGTTGTTCATCTATAGCCCTGGTACCTAGCATAGTACATGGTACTTAATGATTTGACTAAAGGAGAACGAAAAGAGAAGGTGACAGAAATTTTTAAACCATTTGTTTCACATTGAAGGAGCTTTTTATGAGGTACACCAATTGTTTCTTTAAGGACCAAATGGAGAAAAGTGATTAAATTTAAACTGGCATAATTTACACATGAAGAACTTAGCCAACAGGGACGGGAGGAAAATCTGTCCAAGATTTGACTAAGACATTCCCCTGGATATCTGTATTAGTGCTGCTTTAGAACATCTTTAAACCCAATGATTATCTGAAAGCATATGGTGATGACAAATTCTCATGCATTCATTATTATGTCATATGGTTATATATGAGACAACTTTCAAATTATTGTTGACATTTTCGTTTCATTGAATCATTGAGATGGCTATGTCCCAAATCTAAATCCTCATCTGCCTGTCAACACTCCGATTCTCTAAAAGTAAAGAGAGCACCCTGAAATTAGGGGCATTTGTATTAATGTAGGAATTTCCCTCTTAGATTCCTTTTGATCTTTGACACAATTGGACAAGTCTGGGAGATTTGAGAGCCTCAGGAATTCACAGAAACTTCAGCTTGTTCCATGGTGGGGGAAAAAAATCCACCGTGACTGCAGCAGGCATAAACAAACTTGTCAACTCTTTTAGCACATCTTCCATTTCCCTTCCTCTCTCGATAAGGTGGGCTCTGATTGATCTTGGACAAAGGATATATTCTTTGCATTTTAAAACAAGAGTAATGATGGATATGAAAAGATTGGGAGGTCCCCTCCCAGGCTAGGTATTAGCATCTGACTGCTGAGTTCATGGGTAGGTTGAAGGGAGTTGTGTGGGTAAGGAAGGGAAGGGAAGGATTTACTTCTTTCAATGAAGGGCTCCAGAAATTGACAAATTACTATATGTCATAGACATTTATAGGTTCCCAGGTGGTGATAGCGGTAGAGAACCCTGCTTGCCAAAGCAGGAGACTCAGGAGATGCTGGTTTGATCCCTGGGTCAGGAAGATCCCTTGGAGAAGGGCATGGCAACCCATTCCAGTATTCTTACCTGGAAAGCCCATGGACAGAGGAGCCTGGTGGGCCAATGTCCATGGGATTACAAAGAGTTGGAAACAACTGAAACGACTTAGCATACATTCATAGTCACTGCCAGTTGTCAAAATCATGAAGTTTACATCTCTGAATGATGGTGATCTACTGTAGACTAAAAAAGTGCTCAATTTAAGACAATGAGAATGGTTTTTTGAAGGTGTAATAATAATAGGATCTGAGATTACATTCATATTGACTTTTTAAAAGTAGCTAAAATGGTACTATCATACTTAAAGGCACTTTAGAAATCAGGTGATTATTATACCTGGGAAGGACATACATTTAAAAAAAAACAAAAAACTCACCACCTCTGGGTCATTATGTTGTCCTCAAAATGTGCTTGCTTGAAAAAGATTATACTTAGAGGAAAAAGATTAGATTCCAAATCCTTTTCAAAGGAAAATGATAGATGTAGTTTTTTTTCAGGTCACTTTTGAATGCATTAAGAGTTCAATCATCTCTATCCAATAAAGGATCCCTGATTCAAACATCACCACATGCAGCCGGGAAACACTGAGAGTATTGGTGGTTATCCTTGCTCAAGCTCAAACTTTGTTTTGACATGCTCCTATTATGTATTCATTTCTCTTCTTGAAAGGTATATTCTAATTACATTTCATCTTCTCTTCAGTTTGTGCATAGAAATTATAGTTTAGCAATAGATAGAAAGTTCAAGGCCAGAGATCCAAGCTTTTAATAGTTCATAAAAACAAACATTGACAAAGGACTGGATAAATATGCTCCTCTGAGGTATTAATCATGGGTCTAGTGACACAATGGGTGTGAGAATGTTTGGGTATTTATTTGAAGTGCCTTTGTTCCTTTGCGCGATTTTCTTCTCAACTATGAGTATGTTCGCCTACACTGTGTTGTGCTGAGGCGAACTGTCCGCATGCCTCTGTGTACTCACTGCCTTCTGAAGGGGAACAAAGGACCCTGTTCTCCACTTTGCACAGATTCCGTCATTGCTTATAATGAAAGGCCCGATTCCAGCCCTCACTCTAGTCGCTGCTGCACTCAGCCTAGGGTGTTGGCTCTGTTGTCTGCCCAGAGCCTTACTCTGCATAGAAAAATCACCCCTTCCTCCTTGCACATGTGTTGCTAGGGCCTGGGCCCCTGCTGTGGCCATGCAGGTGGACAAGGATGGAATAAAGCCTTGAGCTTCTAGCGCCAAGCCCTGGCCCCACAGGCCTGGAGGGAGGAATAGCCTCTTGATCGTGCCCCATAGAGAGGGCCTTGCTTATTATTTCCTTAAAGGAATTGGCAAGGCCATTTTTCCTGTTAAAAACCACAGACAAAAATGAAAACCTTAAGCCTCTTCACCACTTTATGTGCTGGTAACAGTAGGAGTTTTAAACCAGGGAAGGAGCCCTCTGCCCCATCCCATTTCTTCCCACTGAGCCCTACCCACATGTGGGGTCGGAGAGAGGGCTGGGCCTTCCCCTGCTGATGAAGCTGCAAACCGAGGGCTCTGGCAGCTTTGTGGACCCTGAAGTTGAGGGCAGTGGGAAGGGGAAGGCCTCAGAAAGGTAAAGTGCTGGGTGTGAGTCACTGGGAGCCGACCCCTCTTAACAGGGGCCCTCGCTGAGGCACCTGAAGGAGACATCCGCCTGAGAACTGAGAGAGAGTCCAGGGGATGAGGACTCTGGAGCTGGAAACGGAAATGTGTGAAGAGCCTGAGCTGAGCAGGGGCCTGCGCCCTCAACTGCAGCCGCTGGCGGAGACTGCACGCCTGCAGCAGATGCACAGCTCTGCCCTGGAGCTGCCGCTCAGAGCTTTTGCAACTGCCACGAGCAGGCCTGAAAACTCACACTACTCAGGACTTTCACCAGGAACCAGACTCCTCAGTAACCCTGTCCTCTTCTTGACGCTTTCATATTCAGGCTTGTGTCCTGAAAGCTACAGTCTAATACAGAAGATCTTGACTTTTCATCTTATTTTTTCCATTGTTTTATGTGTTTTTTACAGAACCCGATCATTCCCTTGGGAAAGATGGCCTTTTTTGTCATTTACCACCAAAACACCTTAAAAAAAAAATCCCGTTAGTTAGTTATGCTCCTGGCCTCTACCACTGATATTTTGTAAGAATAAACTCAGTGTAAACCTGCTGGGTTGAAGTGTCCAACACAGAAATGGGCCCTTCCTCTTTATTTCTGAGACATAGATTCTATCCATTCTCCTTAGTTGCAGGTAGGTTTCTTTTTCTGTTGTCAAGTTGGGCATGTAGTATTTGCTTCAAAACTACACATCAACTTAAATCAAGATGACTCCTTTTTTTGAAAAAAAAGAAGAAGCTGCCATTTCAGAGTCAAGTGAAGGAAAGCTTAGTGAAATACTGAGCTGTACAGAAAAGTGCTGTGGGTTAGGAATCCGGAGAAGAAACAAGAATGTCCTCAAGAACTTGGTAGCAGTGAAACAGCTTATGACGCTGTCTCTAAGGAGGAGACACAGACTAGTTTGAGTTGTCCACTGACCTTGCTTGCCTTTGTACGTGACTAGGGGAGGTATTGGAGAAGGCAATGGCACCCCACTTCAGTACTCTTGCCTGGAAAATCTCATGGACGGAGGAGCCTGGTGGGCTGCAGTCCATGGGGTCGCTAGGAGTCAGACATGACTGAGCAACTTCACTTTCACTTTTCACTTCCATGCATTGGAGAAGGAAATGTGTGTGTTCACCAAGAACACTGGAGTAGGTTGCCTGGAGAATCCCAGGGATGGCGGAGCCTGGTGGGCTGCTGTCTGTGGGGTCACACAGAGTCGGACACGACTGAAGCGACTTAGCAGCAGAAGCAGCAGAAGGGGGGAAGGTATAGAAAGAAAACCACATGAACTAGATAGCTGGATGTGAGGAGAGAGAAGGCTGGAGAAGGAAGCAAAGATAATGAAGGGTTTCAAGCCTCATCTTAATTAGATGTTGACTCTGTTAGTGTCGAATTCTGACTCTGCTAACAATCATTGCTATGTATAATGGTGATAGGAAAGGAAAACAGCAAACGAAGGCATTTGTTTGTGTTCTGGAGACAGAGACTGCGCAGTTGGCCAGCACACTAGATTTTAGGTCAAAGTGAAAAGTAGGGGAAGTACCCAGCAGGCAGTGTGAGGTGTGAATTCAAATTAAGAAGAAGGTTCGGAGATGCTGATTTGGATGAACATCCATATAATGAGCATCTTCAAGTTGGTGAACACACACACACACACATAACCACTACCACTAACAGTAAACAATGAAATGACTAAGGGGAATAGCCACATAGTCCAATTTTCTTGTTGTTGTTCAGTTGCTAAATCATGTCTAACTCTTTGTGACCCCGCGGTCTGCAGCACACCAGGCCTCTGTGTCTCTCACCATCTCTCAGAGTTTGCCCAATTTCATGACCATTGAATTGGTGATGCCATCCAGCCATCCCACCCTCTGTCACCCTCTTCTCCTCCTGCCCTCAGTTTTGCCCAGCATCAGGGTCTTTTCCAGTGAATCACCTCTTTGCATCAGGTAACCAAAGTATTGGAGATTCAGCTTTGCCATCAAGGGAGTCTCTGGACAGCAAGGCAATCAAACCCATCAATTCAGAAGGGAATCAACCCTGAATATTCATAGTCCAATTTAACTGACATGTAAAAACCAAGAGAATATACCATTTATAAATAATGGTGAATATCATAGAGATGCTGTTTCATAAGAATTCCCCCTAGTAGGTAATCTGCAGAGAAGGGCACTTAGATAAAGACCAGAAACATACTCCTGGTTTTGTCTGTAAGACATGTGAAAATAGGAGTCAGTTTCCAAGGAAGAACAATGTAAATGAGAAAATATATCTTACTTGAAAGTAAACACAATCAGATAGAGAGGGGTAAAGGCAAGGGATTATATTCCAGACTGACTGTGTTTCCCTTTCTTATGAATATATATATTGCATTGGGTTGGAAAATGCTTGAAATTGATTGGTTTAAGAGGGAAAAAATAGAATTGAAAAGTACTCTTGGGCTCTTTGTAAAAGAAAATATCTTCCCGTGACGATTCTTTTACATACGGGTAAATGTGCTCTTATGTATTTCAATAAAACACACATCTTTTTTGTTGTTGTTGTTGAAGATGTTTTAATCTTTTACCTGTGTGTTAAACTGATAGATCCAGCTGCTATCAATCTAGGTCATTGTGTCTCTGGGAAGGGTTATCTCTCGTCTCTAGGTACACACCAAAATTATGATGTTGTCTAACCAGTAAATTGTTGCATCCCTTGATGTCAGGGAACTTGTCACCTGAGTCACCGAAATGTTGTCTCTGCCCTCACTGAAATTATAAGCTTTGTCCACTCTGATTGTAGGAACAGTATTTTTTCTCTGTTTAGAGTTTAGGTTGTTCCTCATATAGTGCAGATGTGATTTATTTGTGTTTGTGGTACATCGTGGTGTCTTGTGTTTATAAGTCTCCTTGTTTATCTCCTCTTTCTCATCAACCTATGATTTAGAGTTTTCATCAGAAAAGTCAAATGAAATATACAGCCTAGAGAATTTCCTTGCTTTCTCTAGATGGACCCACTTGCCTGTCTTTGAGAGAAGGATATGCTAGATTGTACTTAGGATATGATTGCCTTTCTAAAAATGGAGGATGCAGCGAGACTAGTGATAGAAACTTCTATTTTTCATATTCTCTGGTTAACTTTTCTTCTCCAGCGGGTCCTATTCTGCACAAGATTCTGCAGCAGCTCATCAGTATCTGTCCTCAGGGTTGGACCCTGTCAGTATCACACCTAAAGTTCACTAAAGTCAATATATAAACTCTTCTAAGGTTATTTACAGTTTTAAGTCTCATCTTCAAAGTAAAAATGAAAAGTTTTGCCCCTGTCATGGAATTTCAAGATCATTTCAATATTGTGTGCACCATAATTTTGACTTCATTATAATAAAATTATGTTTCCAGCACCAGAATGGGCCACAGAAGTGCCTCTAGAACAATTTAAAAGTATAAATTCTTTTTCCTACTCATCCTATTAAAAAAAATATATATATATACACAGAGAGAGAGAGAGAGAGAGGCACATATGTATATATTTATAAAATGGGGATCTTGTTTCTTTCTTTGATTTGTCAAAGCATATCTCTTTCTGAGAAAATAAATATTTCCAGCTATAGAGACTTAAAGTTGCTTGTTGTCATTTTTTGACTGGTCAACTATAACAAAGAGATTCTATGTGCACAAAAATATCCTGTTTTTGTAATTTTTATAACATGAAGGAGACAATTCAGATATATTACTACAGATGTATTTTTTTTAAGAATAAACAGTGCTTGACTCCTTGCAGGAAAAAACTAAATTGAGAGTTCTACTTCACAAAATGCATCTAAATAAGCTCTAAATGGAAAAATGCCAAGTCAAAAAATATATGAAAATGAAAGTCATTCAATGGATTCCAACTCTTTGTGACGCCATGCACTGTAGCCCACCAGGCTCTTCTGTCAATGAAATTTCCTAGGCGCATTGACAGTGAGTGGGTAGCTGTTCTCTTCTCCAGGGGATCTTTCCAACCCAGGGATTACCCAGGCCTCCTGCATTGTAGGCAGATTCTTTACCATCTGATTATATATATAATATTTAATAATCTATGAATAAGAAGAAAAAAATATATAAATAGGTAACAGAAAGGGAGAGTTTTTTTCTAAGTAGAATTGCAAAGAAAGCATAAAGGAAAAATTATATATATAAATACATAAAGCATATACAGATATCAATAAAGGCTATCATCTATATATGATAAATAGTAGGCAAAACAAAAAATTTGGCACATATATTCTACAATAAAGTTAATACCTGCAATATATAAAGAATTATTAGTAATAATAACAAGATGAATAACTCTACTGAAAAATGAGCTAAAAATAAGAAAGAAGTTTTTTACAGGACTAATAAATGTAGAAAGTAACAAGGCCACTTCACTAGTGTTCTGAGAAATACTAAACAAGAAAAATGTAATTTTTTTTGCCTGTCAAATTGGTGAGTCCTTTGTATCAAATTCACCTACAATGAAGGAGACCCTGGTTCAATTCCTGGATTGGGGAGATCCACTGGAGAAGGGATAGGCTACCCACTCCAGTATTCTTGGGTTTCCCTTGTGGCTCAACTGGTAAAGAATCTGCCTGCAATGCAGGAGACCTGGGTTCATTCCCTGGAATAGGAAGATCCCCTGGAGAAGGGAAAGGCTATCTACTCCAGTATTCTAGCCCAGAGAATTCCATGGACTATCTCTAAGAGTCAGACACTATTGAGCAACTTTTAGTTTTCTATAACATGTTGCTTAACCAAAGAAAAAGATGCTCTATATCAACCCAGTTGGAAAGGCTAACTAGGTTTGGACTTACAGAAAAATTACTTGTTAGACTTTCCTAACATCCTTCTTTCTAGAAGAGATTTGGAAGAGCAGCCGTGTGTGTGTGTGTGTGTGTGTGTGTGTGTGTGTGTGTGTGTGTGCTTATAATTTTATTCCTTCTTTAAACCTGTATATTTTTAAACTACTCCACTGAGAGGTATCCTTGGTAAATAGAAAGCTGTACATACTTAATGTATTTAAGTTTTTGAGTTTGGAGATATTTTTAATAAAAGTATAAGAAATATAGAGAAGAACATAGTAAACCACCATATGTCTATTAAATAAATTAAATATTTATCAAGATTCAAAGGCAATTTTGGTCAAAAACCTTTTTAATTGTTTTATGACCTATTCTTAGATATGACACCAGCAAATGGTAACTGTCAAAAGACTTTATAATGTGCAAAAATTTGACTCTGTATGTCAACCAGTAGGATATTATTCTAAAACAACTATCTAGAACTTGAATATAACCTATTTTTCAGATGTTAAGAATGATAGAAAATGGCTAACACATTTACTTTTCCTAAATGAACCTTTATACTATTCATGAAATCAGAAAATAGTCACTCTTCTTAAATTATCTGGACTTAGTCTAAAACATTAGACTCCATAAGCTCTGCTCTTTTCACTGCTTCTAGAAACTAATGGGTCTTAACCCCATATATGGATCGGCCTCAGTGATTTAATATGAACGCTTGCATCCTTATGAAAGCTCTGAGGTGGTTGTTATAGTTACTCCTGTATCCCAGATGAGGATGAGTAAATGGCCTGTTGTTCACACACTGAGGTCATGCTAGCATTGAGGGATCCAGGATCCAGAGATTCTTGTTAAAGCCCTGGACGATTACTGCAATGCTGAGATAAGAAAATGGAACTGGTTTAAGAAATGAGTCAATAACAACTGAATCCAGAATGCTGAGTCCTGAAAACATGCATGGTATTATTCTGTTTTTTTAAAAGGATATTCATTTTTCTCTTTAATGTGACTTTAATATTGCTCCAGTAAAGTAAATGCCTTAGACATATTTGTAAAGAGCCCAATGTGTAGAAAAGGTAATATTTATTCTCTTGCATAGAACCACACTGTCCCACCAGATGTGTTTATATATTTTTATAATAAAGGATATGTAAAGGAAAAATCACACAAAGCAAATGTATGCCCTAATAAATCTTGCATGGCAACTAAGACCAGGATGAGAAATAAAACTTGGCCACCTACCCCAGTACCTTCCATGGACTGCTTCTCAATCACAACCTGTCCCCCTTCCATAAGTAGTAAGTAGTCATTACCTTGGTTTATAGTAAACATTTTTATTTTTTTTTTTATCATCCGGATGTGCAGCAGAGACACTTGCATTTTGTCTTACCTCTTTATTTTAATCCTTTAAGTCTCTCTTAATCTATAGGTTCTCTCTCCATCCTTTTTCTTTTCCTTGTAATTTGTTAGCATAATGTTGTTTTTAAAAATCATCAATTATAGGTGGTGACATGCTTTTCCTGCAGATAAATTCAGCCATTGAACATGAGTAGTTATTCTGTGTTCAAAGAAGCTGAAGGTAAATCACTCTTTAAATCTCAACAGATGATTCTTCCAGATCCTCCAATGTTATTTTTTCTCAGTGTTTATTTTCATGCTGCTTTAGTAGAAGCAGTGTTAGTCGCTCGTCGTGTCCGACTCTTTGTGACCCCATGGGCTGTAACCCACCAGGCTCCTCTGCCGTGGGATTCTCCAGGCAAAAATACTGGTGTGGGTTGCCATTCATGTTGCTTTGGGGAGGGAAATTGTTTGCAGGTTAAATGTAAAGTTTGTTTTAAGAAATGAAATTGATTGATAGGTAAAATGGAGCTTTGTAGGTTCTGCTAGTTGCAGGTAGCCAAAGCCTACTGAACTAGAGGACAAAGGGTGTAGATGACAGTGACTTGAAAGTATTGCAAAGAGTCAAAAGCTTGGACTGATCGGCTATCACTAACAAAATGCATCAAATATTCACATGCCGGCAGATCATCTGAGGATTTTCTGAAGATGCAGATTTTGATTTAGGAAGTTTACGGGGTGAGATATTTTGGACTTCTAATGACCTCTTAGGTGAAGTCAATACTGCTGGCCCATGGAATATTCCAATAGAAGAGACCAGTCAACAGTTGTGGTCAATGGGGTGCTGTCATGCTTACGACTATAGAATCTCCCATTTTTTCATGTGTCAAAATATAGGGGAATAAATGTATATGCAAAGGAGTTGGAATGCCACGTGTGTAAAATAGCAGGTGCATGCTGCAGGATCCCAGGATGGAAACCTCAGAGACATTTTGTTTTCGTTGAGCACAAGAACATGGGCACCAGAACCTGCAGAGAAATCCTGGAAATTATCAGCCTTCCCTTCCTGGCTCTGTGTAGCATCTTTCCAATAGCCCTGTACACACCTTCATCCCTAAATCTGCCCTGTCATTCTATAAAAGTGGACATTTTTATAGAATAGCCACTGGACACTTCCTTGAGGGAGCTGATACATCTATCCTATCACTTCCCCATAAATGAATAATCATTATTTAAATTTTGTGGATGAGGTAGAAAGTTAATGTCATAGAGCATGCTGGGCTGTCCTGAGTTTATTATTTAATCCTAACTTGGTCTCCTAATTAAGCATGTATTGTTAAATGAGGTAACACCCAGGCTTCAAAATTACCAAGCAGGTGTTTAAAAAACATCAGTAAGCATTTCTGCAATAGTCTAATTAGTGTTTTAATACATTTTACAGTGCACGGTCATCATATTGCTTCTTCATTAGTTGCTGATATATTGGATAATGCATCTTATGGAAATGTTTCAGACAAGTTTTAGAAGATAGGAGTGCACCCAAGGAAAAAAATGTCTGTTTCTTTAAACACCACACACACACCAACAGCCTGTAATCTAGGCTTAATATTTATTTATATACAATAAAATAAACTTGTAAATATTTATACTGTGCAGTTCTGTTTATTCTGTATTGAAGAAAAGTACTTTATGTAGTTAGAAGAATGAGCCACAGTCATTGTCATTTTTATGCTAACTACCTAGCAATTAAATGACATGTTACACTATCCCCACACCCCATCCTACCACACATACACACACACACCCACTACCGACCCACCTACAACACACACTGGATAAAAATGCTGGGTGCTGTGTAAAAATTAAGCCATAATATCATATCCTCTGTTACATGATTCTTTTTTTAATGGAGATTTCACTTTATATATATATATATATATATATAAAACATTGTGTAAATTTAAGGTTTATAGTGTAGTGATTTGATACACATATATTGCAGAATGATTACCACAATAAGCTTAATTAACACTTCCGTCACCTGATTACCATGTGTGTGTGTGTGTGTGTGTGTATGTATATATAGTGTGCGTGTGTGTATATATAGTGTGCATGTGTGTATGTGTATATATAGTGTGTGCATGTGTGTAAGATGAAACCGTTTAAGACTTACTCTTTCAGCAGTTTTCAAATTGTTAGTAGAATCTTGTCAATCCCTGTCACCATGCTGTTTCTTAGACCCCTAGAACTTACTCCTCTCATAACTGGGAATTTGTGGTCTCTGACAAACATTTCCCCATTTCATCCCTCGCCTCCCAGGCCCTGAGAGCCTCCATTCTACAGTTTCAATGAGCTTGTTTTGTTTAGATTCTGCATATAAGAGAGGTCATAACAAGATTTGTTTGACTTATTTTATTTCACATAATGCCTTCAGGGCCCCTATATGTTGTCACAAGTAACAAGATTTCATTCATTATTTATGGCTCAATAATATTCCATTGTCTGTGTACACTGTTTATTCATTCATCCATCACTGGACACATAGATCGCTTCAGTGTCTTGGCTATTGTGAATACTGCTGCAGTGAACATGGGGGCTAGCACAAACCTGTATGTGTAATGGATATATATATTGCACTCTCCTTCAGGAGAAATTAAAGTTTAGTTTAAATCAATTGTATTAATCCATTTTACATAATTTAAATGTCATTTAATTTTTCTGCTGAGATGAAGGGAGGAGTTGATAAGGAAAAAAAATTTAGAAACACTGCTGTAGCCTATATAGATTTAAAGAACTGAAACTGCAAATTTATTCCAATTGAAAATTCAGGAAATATTTACCTGTCAAGTTTGGGGCACTGTATTGAATATATAGGGAAGTGTTAGATTTGTCCCTCTAGATTACTAAAGATGTAACAGCCTTAGAATGTTTTATTTTTCCTTATATAACTTCAATTAAAAATTGGTTAAAAATAAGCACATGTATTATCGCATCTTCTGTCCAGTGATACAGCAGCTGCAGGTGAGGCAGTATGAGTAGATCAGTAACATCATCAAGGACTTGGGTTGTTCCATTGTCTTTTCTTTCATGATGGCTGATTATTCTAACTCTGTAAATTCTATTCTGTGATACAGATTCAGTTGTAAAGACCTGAATAGTCACAAGTTTACATATCAAAGTTAAGTAAAGGTTGTGAGTTTTGGCTTCTGTTGGTTGCTCTCATACTAGCTGCTACTCCCCAGATACTGCAGTAAAGACAGGAATCTTGCATCTCTCCTAGTGCCTCTTTCTTAGCAAAAGAAAAAAAATCTTTGCCCAAGCCCCATCACCCTCTCCTCACTTTACCTCAAGCAGAAGTGAGATCACAAAAGATCACAAATCTGCATCAATCATTAGCAAAGAGAATGAAATTTCCAAAATGGAATTAAATCATCACAAGTGTGCTCTCTGCTTTTAGTAGCTTTTAATTTTGTGTTTGTAAACTTAGTTGAACTGACAGCTTTACACACAGAAGAAAAGTATTTGAGAATTTGCCAAGTAAATTCTGTAATACATGGTTTATATTTATCACCCAAAGAAATAATGGTCAATAAAAATAGCAAATGTTTTAGAAGATTCAGAGGGAAAGTGTATGAAAAGAAATAGATAATATAAGCAAGAAAAAGGAAAAACATCTAAATCGTATATATATTTATTTTTTATTTTATTTTTTAGTTTGC
>SJYC01054310.1:21-17048 GCA_006408675.1 Madoqua kirkii
TTTCGAGTCCTGTGGCCACTGCTGAGTTTTCCAAATTTGCTGCCATATTGAGTGCAGCACTTTCACAGCATCATCTTTCTGGATTTGAAGCAGTTCCACTGGAATTCCATCACCTCCACTAGCTTTGTTTGTAGTGATGCTTTCCAAGGCCCACTTGACTTCACATTCCTAGATGTCTGGCTCTAGATGAGTGATCACATCATCATGATTATCTGGTTTGTGAAGATCTTTTTTGTACAGTTCTTTTGTGTATTCTTGCCACCTCTTCTTAATATTTTCTGCTTCTGTTAGGTCCAGACCATTACCTCGCAGCAAAAAGTATGGAAACTGGCTTATTTGTAGAGATGTAGATGGACATTGAGAGTGTCAAATGATCTTATATTAAATAGGTCTTTTTTTTTTGTACAGTTCTTCTGTGTATCCTTGCCACCTCTTCTTCTTAATGTCTTCTGCTTCTGTTGGGTCCCTACTTTTTCTGTCCTTTATTGAGCCCAATTTTGCAAGAACTGTTCCCTTGGTATCTCCAGTTTTCTTGAAGAGATCTCTAGTCTTTCCCATCCTGTTGTTTTCCTCTATTTCTTTGCATTGATTGGTGAGGAATGCTTTCTTATCTCTCCTTGCTATTCTTTGGAACTCTGCATTTAAATGGGTATATCTTTCCTTTTCTCCTTTGCTTTTTGCTTCCCTTCTTTTCACAGCTATTTGTAAGGCCTCCTCAGACAGCCATTTTGCCTTTTTTACATTTCTTTTTCTTGGGGATGGTCTTGATTCCTGTCTTCTGTACAATGTCACGAACCTGCATCCATAGTTCATCAGGCACTCTGTCTATCAGATCTAGTCTCTTAAATCTATTTCTCACTTCCACTGTATAATCATAAGGGATTTAGGCCTGATGTGCTGCGGTTCAGGGGCTCACAAAGAGTTGGACACGACTGAGTGACTGGACTGAACTGAAATAGGTCTTAGATCCCCTTCAGGCCTATTCACTGTAGTCTTAGCTGCCGTAAGCAAGTACCTGGTATATTACATCTGCTGTCTGTTTTCTCCTTCTTCCCATTAAACACAGAGGCTTTGCTGTGTTACATCCACTGGTATATTTCTAAGCACTTTAAAACGGTATTGTCACATAGTAGTTTTCAGGTATATGAATCTATGAATGTATCGGGAACTGATGGTAAGGACGAGAGGACAGGTGCTCATTACTGTGTAGCTTACAAGAAGGTGAGGAGATAAAAGGGGAATAAATGAACAAAGTTCTCATATTCTAACTAGATATTTAATAGTGCCTCACATTGATAAATCTAGGAATATCAATTTAAGTGTACTAATTAGGATTTGGAGGTAATCATTAAAAGACCTAATATCAATGTTTACAATTAGTTGATTCTGTTTTGGGGGATAGGGTGGGGAATACAGTAGAGCTGGACATGATAGCTTCATTTCTAATGCTTTGACTTCGTAATATGTGAGTAGTTTGATGTTATTTTTTAGTCTGAGTGTTCTCTAATATTCATGTATACACCTTTTCTCTCCTCACCACCATGATCCACTTGCAAAAAATAATATACCAAAAATATGGGGAAGGCAAAGACATTACTTAAAATATCTAAAAGACTCCACAATACAAAGAATTTTAGTCCCTCAGTCATGTCCAACTCTTTGCAACCCCATGGACTATAGCCGGTCAGTCTCCTTTGCCCATGGAATTCTCCAGGCAAGAATACTGGAGCCATTCCTTTCTCCAGGGAGTTTTGAATGACCCACAGACTGAACCCAAATCTCTTGCATTTTAGGCAAATCCTTTACTGCCTGAGATACAATATAAAATATATGGGGAAGACAAAGACATTACTTGAAATATCTAAAAGACTCCACATGACAAAGGGAGAGAACAAAATCCTTAAAGGAAAAAAGGGAAAATTTTGATGTAACTGGGTATCTGTCATAGTAACCGTTACAGAGTACACTGGTAGAGAGAATAAATGAACACACCAATTCAGACTAAACTGGTAAGGTAGTTTTGAATTATCCATGGTGAGACGTTGGCATTGAAGTGGAGTGCCTGGCATAGTTCCAGTTAATTCAGTTTTTCAGTCTCTTCCTTTATAAGCCTCTGCAATGTCTATAAAGCACTTTGCAAGGATAAGTTTTAAATAATCCCAATTATTTAAGATTATATCCCCAGACATAATATTGTCAGTGTGCATTAACAATTCAGAAACGTGTATCTATGTTGAGGGAAAAAGTTGCATAGACATAGCAACTGAGGTTCATAAAATCAGAAACTTGAAGACAGGATCTATGAGAGTACCAGTCGTGCAGAAGATAATAAAGCAGTCTAGTAGATGAGGCATGACGATCTGTTTTTTGAAATTGTTTGCAATGGATCCCTGGATTTGACAACTTGTTAAAAATAGGCTGGGGAACAATAGAGCTAATATTTGGTCTTGAGACTCATCATTCCAGGAAGCTAAGGTCGATAAGTAAAAGCGTGACACCACCTAGAAATGTCACTCAGTGGAAACCAGAACTGAAACAGCCATTTATTTTGACGTGTGTGAGACACTGAAGAGTAACACTTGGTGGTTCAGTGTGCAACAGATTATTGAATGATGTCAAACAGTGTAATATCAGAGGCGAATGCCCGCAGACCTCCTGGCAGGCTTTTGATTATCAGGGGAGGAATGCAGGTCCATTTATGCTGTGTAGCATATCTTTTAAGAAAAGAGCCACGTTGACTGACACTAAAAGATGCTTGTGCAGGGGGCAAGTGGGCAAACAATACAGAACAATGAGTGTGGCATATGGAGAATCAGTTTCCATTGTGAACATGTTTGCGAGGAAGGTTTAACTTGCTCGACTATGCAAGACTATGACTTCTTACCCTCTCTAGCTCTCAAAATGGCAGAAAATGTCATAACATTCTTAATGGGAACATTGTGGCATATAAACAGAGTAAACTGAAAAGGCAGTCTCTCGTAGTTGATAACAGTTTAATGCATGGACATTATTTTTGTATTAACATTTGGGACATCCCATGTACAATTAGTTGTGTGTGAGTTTCAATTTGTGCTCTTCTGGAATGTTGTTGATCATTCTTAATGGAACATTGTGGCATATAAACAGAGTAAACTGAAAAGGCAGTCTCTCGTAGTTGATAACAGTTTAATGCATGGACATTATTTTTGTATTGACATTTGGGACATCCCATGTACAATTAGTTGTGTGTGAGTTTCAATTTGTGCTCTTCTGGAATGTTGTTGACTCTGTAAAGTAAGCTGATTGACGTATTTATCAACTAAGTGTAGGAAAGCTATTGTGCTTTATGACCTCTGAAATTATGTCCATCCATGTTAATGAACCATGAAGGAGGGTTTAAAAACCTATTAAAGTAGCACTGCATTGCACACCTGATTATTCCTGAATGACAAGGCCTATTCTGCAATAAATGACCAAGACCCCAAATATTGAAAATTCCTTTCCATTACACTGCCTAAAATAGCTTGAAGATATACTTTGGCTGTCGAAACACCCAAGTGAATATCCGAAGCTCATTACTTTATGACTTAATCTTACAAGATATTTAGGAGTGCATGTTTTCAGAGTTGTAGATCACCTGGTTCAAGCCTATTCATTTTGAAAAATTAAGAATCAGTTGAGTGTGATTAACTTCGAAAAGGTGGGACAGACTTAAAGGTGGGAGTGACTGGTACATCATATCATGCTGCTTCTGTTTTTCTTACTCATATCCTTTTAGGCATCAGATGAAGCTGGGAACTTCAAGACTCTTAGCTCTTTGGGCCCCAGACTGAGCTTTCCCTCTCCCATGAGATATTTTACCTTCAGAATCTTTGAAACCTGGAGGTGCAAAGAGAGTAGTAATGAAAGAAGGTTTGTATGGAGTTCCTAGCCAAAATGTCCCCTACATTTTATGAGAGTCTTAACAGGGTATGAGTAGCCCATGACTCTCCTGCCCACCTGGGAAGACTCACGTGGTCTTTCAACCTAGTAGACATCTTTTTCTCCCCTCATTAGTACAAAAGATGCATGCTTTCACTTTCAAAATCCAGAAAAATAAAAATAAAGAAATAAAAATGCAAAAACAAGGATGTACTGACAGTTTTCCTTTACAGAAAAAGATGTTAGCATAGCATCCCAGACCTTGACTTCCCTCTCCTAGTCCCTGGAGTTGGCACTGAAAGCTCAGGTTCCTCATCTGTGACCTGTTCCCCTTGGTTACCATATATTGAGCCAGGGTTGACACTGTGACCCATGTTAGGTGAATGAGAGACTCTTGTTAATGTTTGAATTCAGAGACACTCACCTGAGTTTTCTAGTTGCTTAAAGTGAGACTGTGTGAGCATAGGTAAAGTGGGTTGTTGAGTTTCTGCCACACACATCCAGAAGCAAAGAAAGCCAGTCTGGAGAGCAGAAGGAGATAGGTGTTCAAAGGAACAGAAGATACTGCCCAAAAAGTCCTGAGGGAAAAGGGATTCCATGCATGTTACCATCTCTCTAGTTTCCACTGCCATCTCTCCTGAAGCCCAATTCTACTTCCACCCTTGACTGCATTTACAGACCCTTGGATCCTCATGATAAATTCACCTTTTATGCTTAGGCTAGATGTAATACATTTCTCCTTGCAATCACAACAGTCTTTGCAAAGAAATTCCCATAATCCTTTTATTCAGCAGTAACCAAAAACATCTCTCTATATATTGAAATAGAACTATAGAGTCGTATTATACATATACATAATGTTTAGTGTCTTGCTCCATTTTATATACTGTAAATATTTTTCATGGCATATATTGCTCTATGAAAACATTTTAAATGGCTTCAGAATATTTCATTTTTTAAGTAATAATTGATTTACCTACTTTTCTTTTGGATATTTAATTACATTCCAACTTTTTACTATTCTAAACTGCATTGAAATGTAACAAGCTGATCACATTCAGCCATTTAGGAAATAGTTTAAAAATTAACCTTGCTGTTGGAACCAGCATAAGAACTTTCAAACCTTGGCAACATGCTATCACATGCTTTAGAAAAATTATCAGTCCCAACAACCCTATTTTTATTTGTTGAGGAGGGGACCTGATATGAGAGACATCAATAATAAATGGAGCTCTAACTATGTGAAGGGGATTCAGTTTGAGCTTACAGATTAAAAAATAGCTCAGTATGGAAATTATAATATTGTGAATAAAATCAAAAGATATCTACAAATAGGACAAGGACTGGCAGTAGGGAAAAAAAAAAGATGTTGGCTTAACTCAGACTCAGATTTGAATCCCAGCTCGGCACGTTATCACTGCACCCCTGCCTCTCAACTGGCAAGTAATATTAATTGTGCCTACCTGAAAAAGTCATTGTGGAGATTTAATGAGAGACGCATGCAACATACTTAGTACTGAAACTGGGCCATTGTTAAAGTTCAATTTAAAACAGTCTACTTTCAGATATACGACTGATGTTTTGTTTAGGGATTTAAATCTTTTTAAATAATTCCTGGGCTTTAGAACTCAACTGATTACTTCCATTCCAGTTTAATTCATCATCCCTACATTTAATTGCACGTGGAAATTTTGTTAAGGATAAATAATTAAGTGGCTTAATAGGGACCCTCTCCCGAGGCTCACCGAGATCTTAATGAAAGTGGAGGCCTCCAGTTAGCTGGTTAGGGTTGGTCTTAAGACCTCTTGTGCACTTATTCTCTGAGCAATGTCAGGCATCATTTACTGAGCATTCACTCTCTTAAAAATTGGATTAGTTTTGAGGCTTACGAGCAAGTATCTGGCTTGGTTTTGCTACATTAGTTACTTTATCATATAATGGTTTTGTTGTCCATATGTATTTTTTTTCCTCCAAGTTTTTGCTAACTTTCAGTGATTTGGTTTCAATAATAATAACTTATTATATTAACCCTGAAAATATAACCTCTGGGGTTTAAAAATGAGGTGGCAGGAATAAAAGTATTCTTTAGAAATCTTAGATGTTATTTGTTGGGTTACATGTGTGTGCGTGGACAATTACCAAGACTAAGAAAATAATGACACTCTGATTGGCTTAGGCTAAGCTTACATGATCCACTTTTGAGCTAAGTGAGAAAAGAGTTGGTTACTGAGAGAAAAATCTGGGTACATTTATCAGAAGAAAGTTGGATTAATGCTGGATAGGAAAAGCATCTGCCCTGAGTGAATGCTGCCTGGAAACCCAGAATAACCCTGATTCATCTTTTTTTAGAAGACTGTCCTTTTGATTATGAGAATCACCCTATTGTCTCCCAGTTGACTTGTGTGCATGTGTGTGTGCGTGTGTGTGTGTGTGTGTGTGTATGTGTGTGTATACATGCTCATGTGCTTATTAGATGAAGTTTCTTTGTGTGGCCTGAAGTCAAGAAAGTCACATGAATTTGCTTTCTTTCTGGTGATTCTTTTTATTCTTAAATTCTTCCTTATGATCAGTAACCCTCATTTTTGCTCTTCACCCAAATTTCAGCCAGAATCCAAAGGCAACAGGAAGAACTGATACTATATACAAGAATCCATCAAAATGACCTGTTGTATTATATGTGCTCTTTGGTTTCTCAAAATTTGCGATTCATTGTTTAAAACACAAGTGGTCTATCTAGCTCATCTCTAATTTCTGTGTGTAGCTTTTGAGTTTTACATTTTAGAGCATCTGAAGCTTTTCTTTCTATCACTGTCAAGATACCATTCAGACTTTGAAAGTCAAGTGCAGGATATTTAAAACATTCTATGAAGTTGTTGATTTAAATCCTATTTCAAAAATAATAATTGAGGTGAGAAAATTCTCAGCTACAAAAAGATTGTATCTTGTGATTTCTAAATCTGTTTCAAACACTAACCTAAAAATGCATTTATCAGAAAGTAACAGAACACTACCTCGTGTGAAAAATGTGGTGTTTTGTTCCCATGGTTTGGGGCACCAGTAATGCTCTATCAAGTTCTAGGCTTTATATCCTTCTCATAGTGTGGCTAGCTATCCTGAGAATCAATTAACAAATGTCTTTCAGCTTATTTTGAAACAATAATTAAACGGGCATTTTCAACTTTAAAGACAGATTTAACTTTTTGTTTTTGACTCATAATTTTGTTGAAATACCTCTTTTGCTGGGTGAGTTGTTTAACTTGAAAAACCAGTACCATCAGTGTAATTCTTGGAATCTAATAAAGATTGCATCAGTGTAAAATTGTCATCCTTAGGCAGAAAGAGAACCAATTCAATTATGATGTTGGTTGAAAAATTGAAAGGCTTTTTACCTTGAGGGTGGAAAAGTTGTAGTACATATTAAAATGGTTAGTACAAAATTCGTGCATCTAGGCTAACAAATGCTAATATGTTCTTTTGTTACCCTCTAATTTATATGATTCATGTAAGCCTCCAGCCAGTGAAACTTGTACTAAATTTCATGTGCATTAAAAAATAGCAAAGCAATGAATTGTAAAGTTATTAACATTCGTGTCTAGTTGCATTATTAAGCCATACATATCAAATCTGGTAGTACAAGGAGGGAAATGTCATAATGAAGTACAACAGCATTTAATCAGAAGAATTTCTAAAGGTCGTCAAAGCATCCTATGTTACCCATTCATGCATAACTGCAATCTGAAACAAATATCCAATATAACATAATAAGGATTAGTTTAATAAGTGTCCTATGGTCTGTTTCTGTTACTGAAGGGATTTACCATTGTAATGCTGGGAGATAAAACAGATTCTGTCCCCAGTCATATGTGCTGCTCCCTAAATAAATTGTAGATTAACAAGGAGATAAGAGAGCACAAACACAAAGGAGATTAATCTGCTTATTTACCTTCTACCAATGAATAGATGCCTGGCTAGCCCAACCAAAAAGCTATTTCATCATTTGGGGGAGCCTCAGGCTGCACAATTTAAGTGTCCAATAATTTAATATTTTCCAACTTGTAATGGTGTTTTATGTGCTTCAGGACAGCTATTCACATTTTCATACTTAACAGCTGCAAACATTTGACCCCTCTAAATATTTTACATGAACATTCCGTGGAAGCACTAAAACAATTTCTCACTTTGTTAGGAGGCTTTAGTGGGAAAAGAATAACAAAGTCAATGCCCATATATGTGCTTCGTTCTAGATACAGTCATACATCTAAGATTTGGAGATTTTTCCAATGGCATTAAAGGTGTTATAGTTTGCGCAGTTGGAAACACCAGCAGAGGAATGGAACATAGTTTAAGATGGTTACTGTGGATTTGTGGCTGGAACTGCTGTTTATGGCAACTGTCACTTTTTATCGTGGCCCTTCACACTTGACTTTGACCCCGCAGTCATAGCCAGAGAAAGCCTCCTTCCCTTCTTTATAGACTCATGCCTGGCTAGACTGTCTCTACTATATCTGGAGTCTGGTGCCGTAATGCGATGAGTAACTGGGCTCCAGCATTTTTTTAAAGGCTTTGATTTACTTCTCCTGCTTCCTGCTCAGCCGCTGCTCCCATCCCCAAAATATTTGCCTTGTTTTACTGATATGACTGTCTCATGTGTATGCATTACCCTTTTCCCAGATGCAAATCAGAAGAGTGAAATTCTTAGCTTATGTTACCTAAAAAGACTATAAACTGTCTGCTTAAATACGCTTATAATTGCATGGCTGAATATATAAAGTTGGATATCCAAATTAATATTTTTGGTTAAATAAGGCTATTTTTAATTGTTAGTATTTCCTCCATGCAATATATGTTTGTTATATAGTTATTCTGTTCAGTTATCAATGCATTATGTCATTAGCATTTAAAATTTTTTTTCAAAATATAATACACATACAGAAGGGTATACGTATCCTATATGAGGAACACAATGAGTTTTCTCAAAGTTAAAGTATTCATGTAATCAACAGCTATATATTTTTTTAAAAGAACATCATTGGTGTCCTTAAAAGCCTTGACTTGAACAGCTTTAGATTGGTTCGCCTCTTATTCTACTTTATGTACGTGGATTCATTTGGTGCATACTCTTTTGTGTCTGATTTATTGTACAGACCTTATATGGAAGATTCATCCATGATGTGTGTAGCTGTAAGCCCTTTATTCTCCTTGCTGTATAACATTCCATTACATGAGGCTGCCACAGATTATATATCCATTTTAGTACTGAAGGACATTTTGCTGTTTTATAGTATGGCAGTCTTACGAATGATGCTGCCGTAGGCCTTTGAGGATCCTTTGTTAAATGTACTAACACATGGATGTAATGGTTTAAACTGAAAAATGGGATTGCTGGGTCATGGGCTATGTAGTAGATAAAAAAGTAGAAATCATTTTCACAGAATGAACTGGACTAAGTCCCCTTGATAGCAGTGTGATATGTGAACTCAAATAAAATGGCAACTGGGAAAACATCAAAGTAGATGTTAGTTACATTATTAACTAAATTTTATTACTTTAATTGAGATTCTGGTGAAAACTAGGACTAGAATTAGACTGACTGGGTTTAAATCTTGGCCCCATGAATTTCAGAATGTTATTGATCACACTGTGTTTCATTTCCTTGTTTACAAAATGGAGGCAGTTGCAGTTTACCTCATGAGTAGGTCATGGAGTTAAATCAGATAATGCATGTAAATTGCTTAAAATAATTCCCAAGTTATTAAAAATGTGAATTTCAAAAGATTGTTTCCCAGAACTTCAAACTCAAAACAAAATGGAGTTTAGTTATAATAACTTGTACTTATGATGTGATATAATCTAATTACCAGATTTTCTGAGAAAGGCTAGAATTACAAGTGAGTTCATCGGGTATCATAGGAAGGAGTAAAATCATACTTTTTGTCTTTTCGATTAAATCTCCTAAATATGCCCTATATATGTGACCTTCTTTACGCATTATGGAAATCTCCTCCTCCATGAAGTCCCTGTTAAGCCCCAAACTCCCATCCCCACTTCCTCTTCTCCTCCCTATATAATCTGTAACTTGTATTCAGCCTATTCTTATTCTTTTCTCACTTTATTGCTGTTATTTATAGTTACATTTGCTTCCTATTTTCATCTATGATCATGCAAACTGCAGGATACAAAGTTCCAAGTAGAATCAGTATTTAATAAACTTGAACTGAATTAAAGAGGTAACAGAACTTTTCAACAGCCAGCAGCCTGATCTTTCTTGACACTATATTGCCGGTGGAATTCGTGACTCTAATACTACTATAGTGAAAGGGAAGTCGCTCACTCATGTCCGACTCTTAGTGACCCCGTGGACTGTAGCCCACCAGGCTCCTTCGTCCATGTGATTCTCCAGGCAAGAATACTGGAGTGGGTTGCCATTTCCTTCTCCAGGGGATCTTCCTGACCCAGGGATTGAACTCAGATCTCCCCCATTGCAGGCAGAGGCTTTAACCTCTGAGCCACCTATAAGTCATCACTATTAAGGAACTTAGGTTTGTTTTCCAAAAATTTTTAATGTTGCTCAGTAAAAGTTGTATATTTAATGGTTGATTATAGTTGAAATAATGCCATGTATTTCAGTTGCATATCTGACTTAGAGTTGTGTAGATTGATTGTAGATATAATGATTCTCCAGGCAAGAATACTGGAGTGGGTTGCCATTTCCTTCTCCAGGGGATCTTCCTGACCCAGGGATTGAACTCAGATCTCCCCCATTGCAGGCAGAGGCTTTAACCTCTGAGCCACCTATAAGTCATCACTATTAAGGAACTTAGGTTTGTTTTCCAAAAATTTTTAATGTTGCTCAGTAAAAGTTGTATATTTAATGGTTGATTATAGTTGAAATAATGCCATGTATTTCAGTTGCATATCTGACTTAGAGTTGTGTAGATTGATTGTAGATATAACCTGTAGTTATGAAGTGGAAAATGTGTTCCAAAATAGAAACGATTGTCTTCAAGTTGAACGTCTAAAGACTTATTTATAACCAAGTTCTCATTGACTGTATGCAACAGAAAATAATATTTATTGAATGGAATTTGGACACAACTTACATAATTTAGTGTTTTCTATTTCTTGGTTAGTTTTGCTTTTTATACCACTCTTTCAACCTGAGCATCTTAATATAAAACTAGACCATGATAAACAGTTTTCCTTACTAATTCTGAATTACTATAAATGTAGAAGTCCTGCTAGCAGTTCTTAATTAGATTAAATCATCTCTGACACATGGTAGATTTCATATAATGAAAATATTGAAAGTAATACAATATCTAAGATCACAATAAAGTGAACTTGGGAAAATAAGCCTGCAAGATTGTTTCTAACATGCTGTAACACTTACAATATGAATTATTGGTATACTTTTATTATGATTCTAGCTAGACTAGGAACAACTGAATCCCCTTCCTTTCAAAGGGGGAGAGAATAAAAAAATCTATTTTAGTAACTGTACATTTTGTATAATTGTAAGGAATTCTTTAAAAATTTATTTATTTATCTTTTTATTGAAGTATACTTGATTTGCATTGTTGTATTAAGCAGCTCTTAAATGTTACTGAAAAGCAACAAACACATGCAGTTCCTTATTTATAGTACAATTGAAGATTGAGCTTAATCAAATTTGAATGTACATAATTGTTAGTGCATCACCAAAGGTATTATGTTTGAAGGGAGCAAAAGCCTCCTTGCTGTCCCTAAAGAACAGAACCTATGTAATGGCCAGTAGCCATTAAAAGGAAATGCCAGTCACCTGGTTTGTTTCATGTTTGCTGAAGAACTCACATGTTTGAAGGTAACGCTATCCATTAAGATGATCAACCTAGAAGCTGTTACAGAGTGAAGTAAGTCAGAAAGAGGAAGGCAAATATCATGTATTAATGCATATATATGGAATCTAAAAAAAATTGGCACTGATGAACCTATTTGCAGGGCAGGAACAGAGACACAGATATAGAGGGTCGGCTTGTGGACACAATGGGGGAAGGAGAGGGTGGGATGAACTGAAAGACTAGCATTGAAATATATGCATTTCCATGGGTAAAATAGGTAGCTAGTGGGAAGTTGCTACATTAGATAGGAGCTCAACCTGGTGCTCTGTGATAACCTAGAAGGGTGGGATGGGGTTGGGAGTGGGAAAGAGGTCCAAGAGGGAGGGGACATATGTATACTTATGGCTGATTTACATCTGAAACTAACACAACATTGTAGAGCAAGTATCCTCTAATTCAAAATATATAGTTTTTAAAAGGATGCAGTGATCAGTGTTCATATTCCTAAAAGGAGATGGGATGGTTTTTTACATGGGATTTTTTTTTTTTTACTCTATATTTAAAATAACAGAGCTGGCTCTAATTTATGAAGGTATGCTGTGATCTGAGAGAAGTGGTAAGTCATGATTAAGTAGCCTTTAATTTTTTAAGATGGGACTTTCCTGGCACTCGTGCATTTGCAGACACACTCAGCACAAGGATGAGCACGCTCAGATCTCAGTCCATTTGGGCTGACAGCATTAAAGACAACTGAACAGGCAGATTCAGCATGTTTGTGGTTTATTTGCTCTGTGGCACCGAGTATTGATTAATGACATAATAAATCTTTGAGACTACTTTCCGCTGTGAACACACCATCCTGAAATGAGAGCTACAAGCATGAGTAGAGGTGATGAGATGTATGTCAAATAAGATAAGTTGGTCTGGGCTCGTGAGTGATGAATAAATGCTTTGGGGAAGTTACCTGCTTGCTTTTCCTCAACCTTACAGGGCAAAAGTGTCTTTCAAAGCCATCCTCAGATGCTTTCACTAGTTTCTATTGCATTTCTTTGGATATAAAACTTTCTACCATGTCTGTATACTCTTAGGGAACACATTCAAAAGGTGGACACTATAAATAGATGATTCTATTCATTCAAGGACTGTTAAAGTTAACTCAATTATATCTAAAGGATAAAAAGTATAGATGAAGATTTAGGGAAATCTGCACTGAAAACTGGCTTCTATCTCTTACTAGTTGTGTGACTCTGAACTAAACCTTGGTTTATCTACAAAATCTGATTCTGCCACAATGTGGCAGCTAGACTAACTGTTATGATGTGTATAAGGCATATATTATAGTGCCTCATACATAATAAAGATTCAGTACATAGGGGATACATTTCGCCCTTCTCAACAAAGGTCACAGTTTCTCCCACCCACATTCATTCATTTAGCCATCACTAATGAAATCTCTCTAATATGTCAAGCACTGAGGTAGCTTTTAATGTCAGATAAAAGTTTTGATGAGATAGTGGGAGTGGGAAAACCCTTTATTGTGGGCTCTAATATTCTAAACATGCTATACTTATTGAATAATACAACCAATTATAGAAGAGCATGAGGCCAAGGAATTGGTACTTTAAAAAGTGATCTAAGAGCTACTCCAAGCCCTCAAAAAACATAAGGCTAAACAGTAGTTCTCAATCAGAGATAATGTTCCCCACCCACCCAGGGCTGTTTCGCAGTGTTTGGTGACATTTTGGTTGTTATACAAAGAAAGCTGCTGGCATATAGTGACTTGGAATACGACTAAACATTCCACAATGCAAAGGAGAGCCACCATCAACCAAAAATTAACCATCCTCAAATGTCACTAGTGCCTGGGTAGAGTAACCCTGTGCTCCATGAAGCAGGAAAGCAAGCACATGCAGAAGTAAGCCACAGAATACATGACCAGCAGCTATTTACAAAAGTACAGGCAACATTGGGCTATAATCATAGCAGCCACCGACATTCTTCATGCCCTTATTATCTGCCTATATGTCTTAACTCATTCTCTCAGTTCAGTGCAGTTCAGTTCAGTCGCTCAGTTGTGTCCAACTTTTTGCGACCCCATGAATGGCAGCACGCCAGGCCTCCCTGTCCATCACCATCTCCCAGAGTTCACTCAGACTCGCGTCCATTGAGTCAGTGATGCCATCCAGCCATCTCATCCTCAGTCGTCCCCTTCTCCTCCTGCCCCCAGTTCCCTCCAGCATCAGAGTCTTTTCCAATAAGTCAGCTCTTCGCATGATGTGGCCAAAGTACTAGAGTTTCAGCTTTAGTATCATTCCTTCCAAAGAAATCCCAGGGTTGATCTTCAGAATGAACTGGTTGGATCTCCTTGCAGTTCAAGGGACTCTCAAGAGTCTTCTCCGACACCACAGTTCAAAAGCATCAATTCGTTTGTGCTCAGCCTTCTTCACAGTCCAACTCTCACTCATTCTCTAGGGTGTTGTAATTATTAAATTCAATCGACAGATAAGGAAACTGAGTTCTGGGGAAACTGCATTAGTTGTTGAAGTTGCAAAGTTAGTATGTGATACAGTCAAAATTTGAACCTAGGAAGTCAGCTTTCAAAAGCCTTCCATCTTAACCCATTATACCAATTCTGCAAAGCATGTTGGGATCTCTCCTAATAAGAACAGGAATTTTTGTGTTAGGTGAAAGTTGAGACTACGGACTGTAGTTTCATTGTGGCTATAAACTCTCTGAGCCTCAATACCCAGAGGAAAGGGTTGCATTCTGTCAGTTGTACTGTCACCTTAAAGTTTTTCTTCAGCTCTAAAATAGCATTTTTCTGGTATTGAGCAGATAGCATCATTTCAACAAATTGTTGAATGCCTCATATGATATAGGCGACTTCTGGGTGCTTGGAAAACTCAGGAAAGATATTTTTCTATGTGAAATAAAAGATGATAAAATAATATTCCTAGACTCAAAGATTTTAAATACTCAATAACAGTCTAAATTCCATCAGAGGAATTTAGACAAACGTGCACATATAAAAAAAATGGCTGTAATTGAGGAGGCTGCAAAATCCCATTTTCCCAATGAAAAAAGTTGAATGTCAGAGCATTAGAATGATATCACTAGTAATACAGATCAGATTTTAGTACTTAACATACATTATGTTTTAAATAGTTTCCAAAGAAATTATGCATTTACAATTATGAAATTCTTTGTACTGTAGAATTATATAAGTGATGTGAGGGGGTGGTTTTAAGATGAAAGTGCAAGACGAGAGTGGAAAAGTTGGCTTAAAGCTCAACATTCAGAAAACTAAGATCATGGCAACCGGTCCCATCACTTCATGGCAAATAGATGGGGAAACAATGGAAACTGTCAGACTTTATTTTTCTGGGCTCCAAAATCACTGCAGATGGTGACTGTAGACATGAAATTAAAAGACACTTACTCCATGGATGGAAAGTTATGACCAACCTAGATGGCATATTCAAAAGCAGAGACATTACTTTGTTAACAAAGGTCTGTCTAGTCAAGGCTATGGTTTTTCCAGTGGTCATGTATGGATGTGAGAGTTGGACTGTGAAGAAAGCTGAGCACCAAAGAACTTATATTTGTGAACTATGGTGTTGGAGAAAACTCTTGAGAGTCCATTGGACTGCAAGGAGATCCAACTAGTCCATCCTAAAGGAGATCAGTCCTGGGTGTTCATTGGAAGGGCTGATGCTGAGGCTGAAACTCCAATACTTTGGCCACCTCATGCAAAGAGCTGACTCATTGGAAAAGACCCTGATGCTGGGAGGGATTTGGGGCAAGAGGAGAAGGGGACGACAGAGGATAAGATGGCTGGATGGCATCACCGACTTGATGGACATGAGTTTGAGTGAACTCCAGGAGTTGGTGATGGACAGGGCGGCCTGGTGTGCTGTGGTTCATGGGGTCACAAAAAGTTGGACATGACTGACCGACTGATCTGAACTGAAGGTGAAAATAAAGCTGAATTGTGTCTAGTTAAAATTACCCTTGAAAATTCCTTGTATTTCCTCTCAAATATAGGATACTTGGTATAATAGTTGGGATTTGGGGTAGGAGGAGAAGGGGACGACAGAGGATGAGATGGCTGGATGGCATCACTAACTCGATGGACGTGAGTCTGAGTGAACTCCAGGAGTTGGTGATGGACAAGGAGGCCTGGCGTGCTGTGATTCATGGGGTTGCAGAGTCAGACACGACTGAGTGACTGAACTGAACTGAAGGCTAAATGTCACAAACTCAGTGGCTTAAACCAACAGAAATGTATTCTTTCACAGTTTTGGAGGGTAGAAGTCCAAAATCAAGGTAATATCAGACCGTGCTTCCTCTGAACATTCTAGAGAAAAGCCTTTCCTTGCCTTTTCCAGGCGTGCAGCGAGCTGCGGTGTTTCTTGGGCTATAGCTGCGCTACTGTCTGGGGCTGGCTTCCTGAGGACTTCCTGTCTGTGTGCATCTCTGTGAGGCCCCTCCTCTTCTTATGAGGACACTAGGCGTTGGGTTTAGGACCCACCCTCATTAGTATCGCTCATCTTAACTTGTCACACTGGCAATCACTGTTTCCAAATAAGTTCACCTTCTAAGGTTTCTGATGAATGAGACTTTTGTGGGGATTTCTCTTCAATCCACTATGCGTGATAGCATATATATGTATCCACACAATGCTGTGTGAGAAAAGGGATGTTTACACGTACAATGCTTACCCAGGAGAAAATGTTTTTGCAAAAAGAACTTCTCCAGCAATGTTTCTTTAAACACTAGAATCAGATGCAACATAATGAGACACTTAAACTATTAGTAGCTGTAAGAACTAACTTCTGTTAACGACCCCAACTCATGCATGGTAAGCAGCAGTGCCCACGCATTTTTTTCTTCTCATGCTCTCTTTGGTGCATGGTTAATTCCATTTAACCAAAGTGACATTTGATGTGTATTTCAAGAAAAAATGATGAATCATTGTAATTATTTTACCTTTTTGTGATTTTCCTATGCCTCTAAATTATCTTATTAAAATAAGTATATCTATTTTAGATAGATCAGAATGTCTTAACCTTTTTTCTTTTTGCATGTTTCAAAATTATTATCCCTACTGTCTATCGTTGTTATAAAGTTCTGTTTTGGATATTTGACATTATCACTGTAAAAAAAATGTTTATTATAAACTCTACCAGAGTCATAGAAAATCTCCTAATATTCATATACATGGCTGTTTTTTAATAGTTTGAGTTCACTAAATTCCATCAAGCTACTAAAAAACATTGAGAAAACTTACCGTACATGTAACTAAGTGAA
>SJYC01054311.1:0-16796 GCA_006408675.1 Madoqua kirkii
ACTGTTATGATGTGTATAAGGCATATATTATAGTGCCTCATACATAATAAAGATTCAGTACATAGGGGATACATTTCGCCCTTCTCAACAAAGGTCACAGTTTCTCCCACCCACATTCATTCATTTAGCCATCACTAATGAAATCTCTCTAATATGTCAAGCACTGAGGTAGCTTTTAATGTCAGATAAAAGTTTTGATGAGATAGTGGGAATGGGAAAACCCTTTATTGTGGGCTCTAATATTCTAAACATGCTATACTTATTGAATAATACAACCAATTATAGAAGAGCATGAGGCCAAGGAATTGGTACTTTAAAAAGTGATCTAAGAGCTACTCCAAGCCCTCAAAAAACATAAGGCTAAACAGTAGTTCTCAATCAGAGATAATGTTCCCCACCCACCCAGGGCTGTTTCGCAGTGTTTGGTGACATTTTGGTTGTTATACAAAGAAAGCTGCTGGCATATAGTGACTTGGAATACGACTAAACATTCCACAATGCAAAGGAGAGCCACCATCAACCAAAAATTAACCATCCTCAAATGTCACTAGTGCCTGGGTAGAGTAACCCTGTGCTCCATGAAGCAGGAAAGCAAGCACATGCAGAAGTAAGCCACAGAATACATGACCAGCAGCTATTTACAAAAGTACAGGCAACATTGGGCTATAATCATAGCAGCCACCGACATTCTTCATGCCCTTATTATCTGCCTATATGTCTTAACTCATTCTCTCAGTTCAGTGCAGTTCAGTTCAGTCGCTCAGTTGTGTCCAACTTTTTGCGACCCCATGAATGGCAGCACGCCAGGCCTCCCTGTCCATCACCATCTCCCAGAGTTCACTCAGACTCGCGTCCATTGAGTCAGTGATGCCATCCAGCCATCTCATCCTCAGTCGTCCCCTTCTCCTCCTGCCCCCAGTTCCCTCCAGCATCAGAGTCTTTTCCAATAAGTCAGCTCTTCGCATGATGTGGCCAAAGTACTAGAGTTTCAGCTTTAGTATCATTCCTTCCAAAGAAATCCCAGGGTTGATCTTCAGAATGAACTGGTTGGATCTCCTTGCAGTTCAAGGGACTCTCAAGAGTCTTCTCCGACACCACAGTTCAAAAGCATCAATTCGTTTGTGCTCAGCCTTCTTCACAGTCCAACTCTCACTCATTCTCTAGGGTGTTGTAATTATTAAATTCAATCGACAGATAAGGAAACTGAGTTCTGGGGAAACTGCATTAGTTGTTGAAGTTGCAAAGTTAGTATGTGATACAGTCAAAATTTGAACCTAGGAAGTCAGCTTTCAAAAGCCTTCCATCTTAACCCATTATACCAATTCTGCAAAGCATGTTGGGATCTCTCCTAATAAGAACAGGAATTTTTGTGTTAGGTGAAAGTTGAGACTACGGACTGTAGTTTCATTGTGGCTATAAACTCTCTGAGCCTCAATACCCAGAGGAAAGGGTTGCATTCTGTCAGTTGTACTGTCACCTTAAAGTTTTTCTTCAGCTCTAAAATAGCATTTTTCTGGTATTGAGCAGATAGCATCATTTCAACAAATTGTTGAATGCCTCATATGATATAGGCGACTTCTGGGTGCTTGGAAAACTCAGGAAAGATATTTTTCTATGTGAAATAAAAGATGATAAAATAATATTCCTAGACTCAAAGATTTTAAATACTCAATAACAGTCTAAATTCCATCAGAGGAATTTAGACAAACGTGCACATATAAAAAAAATGGCTGTAATTGAGGAGGCTGCAAAATCCCATTTTCCCAATGAAAAAAGTTGAATGTCAGAGCATTAGAATGATATCACTAGTAATACAGATCAGATTTTAGTACTTAACATACATTATGTTTTAAATAGTTTCCAAAGAAATTATGCATTTACAATTATGAAATTCTTTGTACTGTAGAATTATATAAGTGATGTGAGGGGGTGGTTTTAAGATGAAAGTGCAAGACGAGAGTGGAAAAGTTGGCTTAAAGCTCAACATTCAGAAAACTAAGATCATGGCAACCGGTCCCATCACTTCATGGCAAATAGATGGGGAAACAATGGAAACTGTCAGACTTTATTTTTCTGGGCTCCAAAATCACTGCAGATGGTGACTGTAGACATGAAATTAAAAGACACTTACTCCATGGATGGAAAGTTATGACCAACCTAGATGGCATATTCAAAAGCAGAGACATTACTTTGTTAACAAAGGTCTGTCTAGTCAAGGCTATGGTTTTTCCAGTGGTCATGTATGGATGTGAGAGTTGGACTGTGAAGAAAGCTGAGCACCAAAGAACTTATATTTGTGAACTATGGTGTTGGAGAAAACTCTTGAGAGTCCATTGGACTGCAAGGAGATCCAACTAGTCCATCCTAAAGGAGATCAGTCCTGGGTGTTCATTGGAAGGGCTGATGCTGAGGCTGAAACTCCAATACTTTGGCCACCTCATGCAAAGAGCTGACTCATTGGAAAAGACCCTGATGCTGGGAGGGATTTGGGGCAAGAGGAGAAGGGGACGACAGAGGATAAGATGGCTGGATGGCATCACCGACTTGATGGACATGAGTTTGAGTGAACTCCAGGAGTTGGTGATGGACAGGGCGGCCTGGTGTGCTGTGGTTCATGGGGTCACAAAAAGTTGGACATGACTGACCGACTGATCTGAACTGAAGGTGAAAATAAAGCTGAATTGTGTCTAGTTAAAATTACCCTTGAAAATTCCTTGTATTTCCTCTCAAATATAGGATACTTGGTATAATAGTTGGGATTTGGGGTAGGAGGAGAAGGGGACGACAGAGGATGAGATGGCTGGATGGCATCACTAACTCGATGGACGTGAGTCTGAGTGAACTCCAGGAGTTGGTGATGGACAAGGAGGCCTGGCGTGCTGTGATTCATGGGGTTGCAGAGTCAGACACGACTGAGTGACTGAACTGAACTGAAGGCTAAATGTCACAAACTCAGTGGCTTAAACCAACAGAAATGTATTCTTTCACAGTTTTGGAGGGTAGAAGTCCAAAATCAAGGTAATATCAGACCGTGCTTCCTCTGAACATTCTAGAGAAAAGCCTTTCCTTGCCTTTTCCAGGCGTGCAGCGAGCTGCGGTGTTTCTTGGGCTATAGCTGCGCTACTGTCTGGGGCTGGCTTCCTGAGGACTTCCTGTCTGTGTGCATCTCTGTGAGGCCCCTCCTCTTCTTATGAGGACACTAGGCGTTGGGTTTAGGACCCACCCTCATTAGTATCGCTCATCTTAACTTGTCACACTGGCAATCACTGTTTCCAAATAAGTTCACCTTCTAAGGTTTCTGATGAATGAGACTTTTGTGGGGATTTCTCTTCAATCCACTATGCGTGATAGCATATATATGTATCCACACAATGCTGTGTGAGAAAAGGGATGTTTACACGTACAATGCTTACCCAGGAGAAAATGTTTTTGCAAAAAGAACTTCTCCAGCAATGTTTCTTTAAACACTAGAATCAGATGCAACATAATGAGACACTTAAACTATTAGTAGCTGTAAGAACTAACTTCTGTTAACGACCCCAACTCATGCATGGTAAGCAGCAGTGCCCACGCATTTTTTTCTTCTCATGCTCTCTTTGGTGCATGGTTAATTCCATTTAACCAAAGTGACATTTGATGTGTATTTCAAGAAAAAATGATGAATCATTGTAATTATTTTACCTTTTTGTGATTTTCCTATGCCTCTAAATTATCTTATTAAAATAAGTATATCTATTTTAGATAGATCAGAATGTCTTAACCTTTTTTCTTTTTGCATGTTTCAAAATTATTATCCCTACTGTCTATCGTTGTTATAAAGTTCTGTTTTGGATATTTGACATTATCACTGTAAAAAAAATGTTTATTATAAACTCTACCAGAGTCATAGAAAATCTCCTAATATTCATATACATGGCTGTTTTTTAATAGTTTGAGTTCACTAAATCCATCAAGCTACTAAAAAACATTGAGAAAACTTACCGTACATGTAACTAAGTGAAAGAAGCCATCTGAAAAGGCTTCACTCCAGTTCTATGACATTCCAGAAAAAGCAAAACTATGAGATAATAAAAAGGTCACTGGTTATCATGGGTTGGGAATGGGCAGAGGATTGCATTGCACAAAGTACAGAGCTATGAAAATACTGTGTAAGATATTTTAAAAATGGGTACATGTCATTATAGCCCCCAAAGTGTGTACCATCAATAAAAGCACAAAGGTATACTATGGGGTGAGTAATTATGTGTCAGTGTAAGTTCAACTGTAACAAATATACCATGTGAAGGGTGATAATGGGGGAGCTCTGCATGTGTATAAATACATGGGAAATTTTTGTACCTCCCTTTTAATTTTACTGTGAACCTAAAACTGCTGTAAAAAACTGAAGTCTTAAAAAACACAAAATGAAACAAATCAAAGAAGCAAGGAGGAGTGACTCACAAAGTATTGGATTGGCCACAAGTTTCATTTGGGTTTTTCTATAAAATGTTACAGAAAAACATGAATGAAACTTTTGGCCAACCTAATACAAGGGATTCTCAATAATTTTAATATTGAGAGTCTCATCAGTAACCAAGGAAGTTAAACTTGCTTCTTATATTACTAGGAAGTAGAGAAATAAAAAAACGGGGTAAAAGTCAGCTTTCTGGCTGAAATTAAGAGAATTGGTTTTGACTATGACCTTGTGATTGGAATTGCTTGTGGTGGTGAGAGCAAGATTAATATACCATCTAAAGAAACGAATCACCTAAAATAATATTTCACTTCTGAGTTTTATCATTTCATAAATCATTTCCCAAATGCCTCATTGGACTGAAATTAGGCCTAATCACTCATATCACATGCTTATTCTTACTAGGACAAGTCAAATTAAGGCAAATAGCCTACACAGGACAGATTTTATTTTAGTGGGCTCCAGAATCACTGTGGATGGTGATTGCAGCCATGAAATTAAAAGACACTTACTCCTTAGAAGGAAAGCTATGAAAAATCTAGACAGCATATTAAAAAAGCAGAGACATCACTTTGCTGACAAAAATCTATATAGTCAAAGCTATAGTTTTCCCAGTAATCATGAACAGATATGAGAGCTGGACCATAAAGAAGGCTGAGTGCCGAGGAATTGACACTTTTGGATTGCAGTGCTGGAGAAGACTCTTGAAAGTCCCTTGGACTACAGGTAGATCAAGCCAGTCAATCCTAAAGGAAATCAACCCTGAATATCATTGGAAGGACTGAGGCTGAAGCTGTAATACTTTGGCCACTTGATGTGAAGAACTGACTGATTGGAAAAGACCTTGATGCTGGGAAGGACTGAAGGCAAAAGGAGAAGGGGTTCGCAGAGGATGAGATGGTTAGATAGCATCACGGACTCAATGGACATGAGTTTGAGCAAACTCTGAGAGATAGTGGCAGGAATGAGCCTGGCGTGTTGCAGTCCACGGAGTTGCAAAGTGACAGACATGACTTAATGACTGAACAACAGCAGATGGCTGCTGTGTTGGGATAGGCGTGTATTAAGCATTTGGCACAAGCTGTATAGATTATTACAACTTCAGAGTTTTATATTTTAGAACTCTCATGCTTCAAACTCTTTTACTTGGTCATTTGTTTTAGTACATTATTTTAGTACATTATTTGTTTTCACATTATATATGTGAAAACAGAAAAAAAATCCAAAAAAGAATTTCATAACTTAGGAAGTCTTGTAATTAAAGAACTTTTCTAAGGTCAAGAATGGAGAATAGATATAAACCATAACTAATCAAGTTCAGTCCATTGAAAACCTGGCTTGATTTCAGTTGATTAATTCCATCCACATGACAGAGGAGTAACCGTCTTTTTGTATGTATGTGGTCAGCCCGACTCCTATTTATGAGGCAATAAAGCATCGATGGTTTTCTTAACAATACAAAGTCTTTTCATAAATCTTGTCTGGGTCTCATAATGGCCCCCATCATCTCAGCTTTTATGCAGTTCGGAAGGGATTCCTATTTCATTTGGAAGTCTGATTTAGCTTCTATAATTCCCATTTGAGCCTTTGATCTGTTTTGCTTTAAATGGTTTCCTATTTGTAAGTTTGGATTATGTCCCCTCAGACACTGAGTGAGCATATGAGTGGTTCTTCACCTCCATCCTGTTTCTTCTCATCCTACACACAGTGCACACTTCCTGTTATTTTGACTATGAGTCACAGCTGTTTGAGACGAGGGGCTGTCCTTCATCTCCTAATTCTTCCTAGGAGCTAATACAATTTGAGGTGAAAAGGTACTCAAAATTCGCCTGAGTAAATGAATAACTGGACTTTGTATATAAAGAAAATCTAATTAGCTTTTGGAAAGTTGGCTATCTCTTTTCTGGGCTGTAGTTTCTTATTTTCCATATATATATTAGAGCTTATTTCCAGCAACCTGTCAATATCCTGCCTAAATGTATCACTTCCTCATCAGTAAAATGGAATCAAAATAGCATTTACTTGTTAGGGCTACTAAATGGATTAAATAATTCAGTATATGGGAAGTGCCTGTTATAGTCATTCAGTTATTCTACAGATCTGAGTGAACACCTACTGCTAGAGATACATCAGTGAAAAAAGCAGCAAAAAATTTCAACTCTTGTGTGGTTTATGGTCTCTTAAGAATATGAATATAGTGTCCTGAGTATACAAGTGGACTTGCTACCAAGCCAGAAAAATCCAAAGTAACATGGAAGTCTGACTCCTGAGCACATAGAAAAGGTGATGATGATTGCATAAAATGACTGTATATTCAGTCAAAAAGTTCCCTGTAGACCCAGTTCACTCCATTTTATTTTTGAGGCCAGTAAACTGTAAAAGTGACAAATATAATGACCTGCTCTCAAGTCTAAATAGTCCAGCTGTGCAGTTATAGAAATGGCATTGTCATTTAAAACACCTGTGTGAAAAGCTTTCAGGAGCTTAGCTGACCACAAGATCATAACAGGAAGCAGTACCATATAGATAGAAAAAAAGAAGTAACTTGTTTTTAATTCTAAGGATATTATGTGTGTGTGCTTAGTTGCTCAGTCATATTCGACTCTCTGCAACCCTGTAGACTGTAGTCCACCAGGCTTCCCTTTCCATGGGATTCTCCAGGCTAAAATACTAGAGTGGGCTGCCATGCCCTTCTCCAGGGGATCTTCTCAACCCAGGGATCAAACCCAGGTCTCCCATATTGCAGATGGATTCTTTACCATCTGAACCACCAGGGAAGCCCAAGGCTATTATAGAAATGCACATTCCAGAACAAGGGCTGTAACACTCTGACTCAGTTCTGCACTTAATATAGTATGACTCTAACACCTCTGAAAGAAGTATGAGTAAACCAGAATGCTTCTAGCAAAGAACAATCAGTACGTATATGAATGGGTGAAGAATAATGCTGTATGGTGAAAGAGGAATTTTTAATGAAACAGCAGATGTCAGATGCAGAGATTTGAGAGGAAAATAAGAACTGAAAGATCACATGGAGAAAAGGAATTCAGACAGAATTAACATCAAATGAATGAATCTAAGGAAAGGAATATTTGAACTAAATATGATTAAGAGCAGAAAGAAAGTTCACACACCTGTGACATTAATGAATTTAATACTTATAGAAGCATTCCCTTTATTTAGCACCTATAGAAGAGTTCTCCTTTATTTTCCTGGGCCCCCAAATCATTGAAGACGGTGACAGCAGCCATGAAATTCAATGACCCTTGCTCCTTGGAAGAAAAGCTATGACAAAGCTAGACAGCATATTAAAAAGCAAAGGGGTCTGTATAGTCAAAGCCATGATTTTTCCAGTAGTCATATATGGATGTGAGAGTTGGACCACAAAGAAAGCTGAATGCTGAAGAATTGATGCTTTTGAACTGTGGTGTTGGAGAAGACTCTTGAGAGTCCCTTGGACAGCAAGGAGATCCAACCAGTCAATCCTAAAGAAAATCAGTCCTGAGTATTCTTTGGAAAGGCTGAAGCTGAAGCTCTATACTTTGGCCACCTGATAAAAAGGACTGACTCATTGAGAAAGACCCTTATTCTGGGAAAGACTGAAGGCAGAAGGAGAAGGGGATGGCAGAGGATGAGATGGTTGGATGGCATCACTGACTCAATGGACATGAGTTTTAACAAGTTCTGGGAGTTGGTGATGAACAAGGAAGTCTAGCATGCTGCAGTCCATAGGATCACAAAGAGTGGGACACAACTGAGCAACTGAACTGAACTGAGAAGAGTTCCCAGGACAGTGAATGTAGACAATGGCCAGCTCCAGCCGGTCTTTTTTTTTTTTTTATTTTGAAAGCATGTCCCCTTTTGACTTTTGTCCCATTGTTAAGATCTAGGGACTAATTTTCTGAGCAAGTTCAGATAGACTCAAAAAATTTTAAGTTTAGAACAAAGAAAAATAAATGTAAATAGATAGCTCAGTTGGTAAAGAATCCACCTGCAAAACAGGAGACCCTGGTCCAATTTCTAGGTCAGGAAGATCCCCTGAAGAAGGGATAGGCTATTCACTCCACTATTCTTGGGCTTCTCTTGTGGCTTAGCTGGTAAAAAATCTGCCTGCAATGCAGGAGACCTGGGTTTGATCCCTGGGTTGGGAAGATCTCCTGGAGAAGGAAAGGCTAACCACACTAGTATTCTGGCCTGGAGAATTCCATGAGCTGGATAGTCCATGGGGTTGCAAAGACTTGGACACAACTGAGGGACTTTCAGTCTTCATAAGAGCAGGTTTTATTAATACTACTTCTAATAAAATATTTTCTCTTGATAATTGATCAAACATAGCATTCATAAGTTGGTTGCTGAAGCTTGAAATTCAGTTTTCCCTTAAAAAGTAATGTCTTAAATTTTGATTAATTACCCCACAGCCTCTTTAAATCATAAAATCAATGAAGATTGAGATCAAGAGATTAAGAAAATCCTATAAAAGAGCAACCCCTTATTGAATGCTGTGTTGACATTACAATCTTCTCTGCAGTCAGTTCCACTGAACTGGAAATGACTGCCTAGTTATCTGTGTTTAGAAGGATTCTGAAGCAGGTTGTTTGATCACCAGGGAAACAGTGCCGTGATTAGCATTGTCTGTCATTTGCACTATTATCTTGTTACACACATGTTACATGGCATGAAATGAAGAGAGTCGTTGGTCTTGGTAGGTTATGGTTCGTCCTCTGAGGTTTCTGTTTGTGCTTGACACCGCACCTCATATCTAGTCTACCCTCGTGGAGGCAGCCTATCTGATCTGCAACAAGTGAAACCTGAAGCCAGATGCAGAAACCATAGACTTGCATGGACCTCACCCCTAGCTCTTGTGTTGCATAATGTCCTATCCTCATACATGGTCCTGGTCCTACCCTGATACACTTGGCAAATATCGCATATAAGATGGGATTCAATGTGAAAAGTTGAGCCAAGTGTACAATATTTTCTTTTGGTGAATAGTCCCTAATAAGAATAAACACTTAATGGTTCCGTATATCAAATAAGCCATTGACAGAACCCAGGAGCCTTAGTAGGTTCTTGCTTCTGCCAAATGCTGAGTCAGACCTTACTGTTAAAGATCACTGTGTGACTAGGAATGGGAAATACCGACAGCACTTCAGGTGTTCCAGGTTGCTTATTTCTTAGGATTAAGTGGAAATGAAATGCTCTGTGCAGCTTTATTGCCAAGGGTTTATTTGGAGATGTGCTTTTAAGGAAATGTATGTGACCTGTACAGTGTTAAAGGTGCCTTTATTTTTCTTTCTTTTTTTTTTTAATGCCTCTATTTTGGGGGAAATGTGATCAAACCTCTTTGTCTTATTATTGTGACATATGAGAAATGTTTATTATAATAAAATCTGTAAGCATTAACTTTTTAAAACTTCCATGTAAAAAAATAAAACTAGTACCTTAAAGGATTTTTTCTCTTCAAATTTCTTAATTAAGGAAATAATAGATATACTTATAAAAAATAATGTGTTTTTCTTGTGGCTCAGTCTCTCTTTCCAAGTGTCTAATTTGTATTTATGCAGAAAAAAAAAAAAAAACTGAAAGTCCCTAAATTAACAAGGCAACTCTGTCTATTTGATAGAATGAAAAACTTTTATAAATGCAGTCCCTCCTGTTCTTCCTAAGATTTTACAACATAGAAGCATTCTCATTTCTATCTAAAACCATTGTAAAAAAAATTCATAAGAAACTGCATTTCTTCAGCCTATATGCAGCTCAATTTCTACAGCTGTTTTGAAGGGGATGCCAAAACCCATATCTGAAAAGGAGGCAAATAATGGTTTTCCTATTCCTGAAGTATGTGCATAACCCAAACTCAATTTTAACTGAGGGACAAAATGGAATTCAGAGCTCACAGTGAGTTTATTTGATGAATGCAGCAGCGTTTTTACATTTTCATTGTATGCTCAATTTCCTACTTTAAAATATCCTAAAATTCATCAAGCATTAAGCCCTGCTGGGTAGTGACAAGGTGTGGGCACAGCAGTGTCTATAAGGCTGCCTGAGTTTTTCCCTTAGGGATGTTCCTGATTAAAAACTGGCTGGGGCCTGCAAGTGGCTCACATTGCTGTATGTAGAGATCACCATGAACTTCAAAGTTCTACAGAGGTGAAGCCGTGGCATGCTGAAAAAGGAAAAACCTATTCCAAGTGGAGGAAAGTGAATGTGTCTCCTAGATAGACCAGGTAAAAAGGGAATTCAAAACTTTCACATTTAATATTCTTTCTCCTCTGCTTAGAATTCAGTTTTTTCTTGATCTTTACAGTTCAATGTCTTTTAAATATCAGGATGCATCAGAGTTACCTAGGAAACTTGTTAAAATGTACAGATTTTGTAGGGCTCCCTCCATTCATTCTTAACTGAATCCAGAATAAATCCTGGGAATCTGCTTTGATACCAATGTCTTCAGAAATTACGCCACATGGTACCGTTCACGCACAACAAATCACAGCGCAAAACTTCCAATCTGTAATATGAAACTGTAAGGTGAAAAATACAGATGTTTAGTGCAAACCCACACTCTCCATATACCCTGCAGGCTTAGTAACCATGAAGGAAGAAGGTCCTCATACACTTCTGTGTGTGACCAGTGCCAACTCTCTAAGAAAAATGCAGATTATCTGGCCTCACCATTTTCCCTAGAAATTTTAACACATCTGGCCTTGAACCCAGGAATGTCTGCTGTTTGCCCACACTCCACGTGGCCCTGCTGCACGTGGTTCTCAGAGTACACTTGCCAAAACTCAGTTTAAGAAATGTGGTCCACACAATATGGGAACCAAAGATGTGATTGCAACAGCGGTAACTTTATACAATCACAAATTGAGAAACAATGAATCCGCATTACTCTATGAATTACATAGAATTTTCTCACAAAGTACATGACCATTAGGTATTTCTTATGTCACTCTAGGTTTATTTGTATTAATGAAAAAGAGAACCACTGGCTTTTGAATTTAAAATGTCCAATGTTAGCTTTGCCTTCAGGCATCAAATTGTTCCCACAAATCTGTTTATCGCTAGCTGTTTGCTCTGCTGCCCACGTGCTAACTTCTTCCTCTAATGCCAGCCTCTTTACTTTGGTGGACACTTGATTGCAGGAGCTCCATTCTCACAGCCCCTTGGTTTCATATCCAGTGGAAACAGCTAGACTCCTGTCAGCTAGCTCTGCAAAATCTTTATAGTTGCCATTGGGCAAATTAGCTCATGTGGCTGGTGGAATGTGATTGGTTTAGGCTTGGTATATGTGTTCGTGGGATAAAAACCTCCAAGACCGTACTTATCGAGAGATTAAGGGCAGGGGTGCCCACTGATTGACTGCGCTTGCCAGGAGTGGGATGGATCTGGGAAGAAATCTTTGGTAAACATCCCCTGTGACACTATGTATGTATAGATGCAATCAGAAATAACATACAGTTAGTGCCTGGAAGGTTGCTTGATATCTGGTATTGAAAGAGGCAATCTAATATTTTGAGCTCTCTTGCTAGAAAACACAGTAGAGAGAAGTCAGTGTTTGTGGTTTCTAATTAAGCCAGTTTGTTACCTTGTTGGGATCTTTAGTTTGTACTGAATCTTCCACTCTTGGCTGCTGCCCTGCATGTGGCAGGAATGACCTTTCAGAATCTCTGTATATATGTGTGGAATCCTTCTTTGGGGGAGGCTCTTAGCTTGTTTAATCTTCACAGAAACTGCACCGCTACTGTCACTAGCCCTGTTTTGAGGAAACTGAAGCTTAGAGAAGTTGACAAACTTGCCCCAAGTCACATAGCAGGTAAGGGCTTTGAGGTTTCAGATCTCTCATTCTTACGGCATAATATACTGTTGATTTTTATCAATAAACTACCCTATCACATATGCATATAATGGAAGTATAGGCATTTGTGCCTAATGTACATGTCCACACTGAGTTTTCTTACGTGCATCATTCTTATTTTTCTGGTTGAATATCCTGACTGCAGATTTGATGTTCACATTTTTCTTGTAGGAGAATGTAAACTTTTAGTTAGAAATAGGAGAATGTAAACTTATAGTTAGAAATAACTGATAAAGTAAATATTCTGAATTATACCTGAGATCTTTACCATTTTCCTGCTCATACTGATTCTCTGACATCAGTTATTTTTCAGCATATCATCTTGAACTAGTGCTAGGGTAACACAGTTTGGAAGTAGCAGGCCTGTGTTCAATTTTAACTCGGTTCTTTGCACTTTTCAAATTAAGCTCTTACTTACTCCAGACCTCAAGCTCCTCATTGGGAAAAAGGGATGATCCCTGCTCAGATTTAAACCTAACAAACTTAGGTATATTTTGAGTTTTCTAACTGTCTCCACTGCTATTTGATTAAATTTTAGAAATATGAGATATGGGCACCTTAATACAACAGGTATTGTGTCCCTTTTCATCTTTTGAAAAATGACTTCTCGACACTCCTAAGAAAGGAGAGGCTTATGTATAATTTTTTCAGGTGTCATGATTTCTATTCCACCTTGATAATTCTTATCAGATTCAACTATCATCTAAGTAAAAAATATTATTGTTAACCCACTTTTTCTTAAGTGATTAATTTATAAAGAAAGCATCATTTCTGTAAACTTACTAGGTAGATATAATTTTTTCTTTACTACATTAAGATAAATAAAAAGCAAAATGCAAGTCAATAGGAATGGCCACTCATATTACATCATCTGGCGAACCAAGGGTGGTGTTTTTAATTCCATGCTGGCTTAAGATTGGGCTGTGAATTGGCCCTCTATCAAACTTCCCCTAATTAAAGTTCCTGGCATGTAAAGGAGTCATCTGCTCACTCACTGTAATTTACTCTGATTACAGCCCTCTCCAATTATGGGCTTGCCAATGGCAAGGACTCCGGCTGCCATTGTAGGAGACACAGGGAACATGAGTTTGATCCATGGGTTGGGAAGATCCCCTGGAGAAGAAAATGGCAACCCACTCCAGTATTCTTGCATGGAGAGTCCCATGGACAGAGAAGCCTTGCAGGTTAAGTCCATGGGGTCATAAAGAGTCAGACATGACTAAGTACACACGAATGCTCTCCAGTTATACTCATGGCTTTGACTTTATGGCATTAAATGTGTAGTTTTGACCATGGTTAGGAGCTAAGGGCAAAGCAGGCCACTGGCAGAACTATACAACTAAAATTTATCTAACTTCAGCATTGCCTCTTCCTTCTCCATTTTTCTTACCTCTTCAAGAATTCTAGCTGCCCATGTGCTTTCGGTGTCCACCCCATACTGAAAGTCTCCTGATGGTTTGTCCTCTAGAAGCAGAGTTCTTGGAAGAAAGCATTTTCTTCTTTCTGTATTCATTTCCTCTGTGTTGACTCAGAACTTCAGAACACAACTTTCCTGGGTAATCTCTCAAATACATGGTTGATAACTATGTGATGTAATATACTGATTCTTGATGAGCTTTCTAATTGATAATAATGTGGCCAGATTTCTTAGTATGTGCTAGAGAAGAGGACTTCCCTCATAGCTCAGTTGGAAAAGAATCTGCCTGCTGTGCAGGAGATCTGGGTTCAATTCCTGAGTTGGGAAGATCCCCTAGAGAAGGAGATGCATTCCACTCCAGTATTCCTGCCTGGAGAATCCCGTGATGGAGGAGAAGAGATTAGAATTTTAATGGAGAAGTAGCTTGACTCATTCTCTTTTATTCTAAAATGATTGAGAGAGAAGTTTAATCTTCTTCCTGGGTTGATTTTTCTTGAGCAGAAAGCTTTCCAACATCATCCTGCAGATCATACTATCTAGTGTAGAAATTCTAAATCTTTGGGAGCTGAAGTCCCATTAGTCTTGCTGTAAAAGAGACTGGAATTTTCAAAGAAATAAGCAAGAAAATTTCGTCTTTAAATATTTTAAAGTATCTGCTACTGTTTTCATTTTCAGTAAGCTTTATAAGCATACAGAGGAAACAGAGTAGTTAAAAGCAGATTATGTAGCAACTCGCTCATCATTATTGTGAAAATCTAGCGTGTGGCTGGTCTGTGTAAGTTGCAGCCTAAGATAGAGATGCTATTGGCTAGGAAAGCCTGAGGTTTCACCTGGGCTCCTACTATTGGGCGTGAGGCCCACACACCTTTCCTAAGAGGAGCCAGGGCTGTGGCTGGACCAGCCCTTATGATTCTTACTATATAGGTCCATGCATTTTAAGTATAACAGTGTGTACATAGCAGTCCTTAACTCCTAATCTGTCCCTAAGTCCTGGAGGGTAAGGAGATGCCTCAGGGTCTCACAGTGTGGTTGTGGGTTGGGAGGGTATGGTGGGGAAGAGGGAGATTGGGGGTGAAAAACAGAAAGAGAGACACCTGGGGTTCTGTCTCTTTATTGGGGTCTAACAATGGGGTGCCTCATATTTTGTGGGCTCACTCTTTATTGGTTAATTTAAAATGCAAGAGAGAGAATTGGGATACAAAGTGGGAAAAGCGGGATCACTCAAACGGCAGTTATGTAGGGCACTCAGGCCTTCCTAGATGGGGACATTTGTGAGTGTGGGTGGCCTAGTTCCTTATCTGGCTGATTTGGTAGTAAGTGTGTTGTACAGTTGGCTATACCTTTAATTGAGATGGACTGTCTTTGAAATGACACTTCAGCAATTAAAACCTTACTGCTCGGCACTATCACACATTGGCCCACACTAGTTTTGTCTTGAAATAGTGTGGCCCCAGGGTGCAGTTGAGAAGCACAGAGGCTGAACAGAGGCACACTTGCTGTGAAACTAGTGAAGCTGAGAGAAGCTGCACGGCTCCTTGTGTACACGGCTCCTTGTGTACACGGCCCCCTACAGGACTGTAGGAAGAGTCCAACAAAGTACGCACTATGGGTTGATCATGATGTATTCTTGTAAAATTTGCAAAAATAAGACATTGTGATTTCAATTGTTTAGGACCACTTTTGCCCACCTCTGAAATGCCTTCCATCTCATTTCTTCTCCTGTGAAGTGACTTTGGCCAGTTATACATAAGATTTGCTGAAGGAGGTGTAGTTGAGATATACACTTAGCTTCACTTGGGAATGTGGGGAAAGTTACGTGAAATGCATGGCTCACAGTCACTTCCATGGATCTGTGTGATGAAATTATGGCCAACCATCCTGGATTATGAATATGTCTCCCTGGTAGTCTACTGCCAGTTTCCCTGACATCTTGACCAAAAGGTGCAGGGTCAGATTTATGTCAAGATATGAATTAAATGCTGTGAAGCCTTTCTCTGAATTTTGGGCTGTTTGTGGCATATGTTAGGTTTTTAACATTCTTAATCAGTTGTGGTTTCCTTTGTCACTCCAAATAAACATTCCCTGTTAGTTTTCATTAGCAATTTTTTTTTAATCGCTTGGTGAAAGGCCCCAAGTTGTCCATGCTTCAAGCCCCACAATTCTACCTCCAGGCATGACCTTTACGGGCTGTCCTCCAGCTGGGACTAGTAAGACCCCTTCAGCCCACTGCGCCCCTTGTGAAATGAGCACTGTCACTGTATTTGGTTCTGGAATATCAGTGACTCCATTATGATGTTAGTAATTCTAGCCGAAATGTGCAGCGTTATTCACAACTTCTACCACCACCTGTTTCAGCAAGAATGTGGCCTTTGTTTTCCTTTTTTTTTTTTTTCCTCCAAGAAGTTTTCATTTTGCTTTATTTCCTTCATCCTTAGGGCATCCTCTTGAACTAGTCCCTTTGATATTCGCTTTCCATCTTCCAGGCCTTGGAACAATTTCCTCAAGATTTAATTAGCTCTCGCCTCAGTGAAGCTGTTCTTTGCTCTGGTGCCTCTGTTTGTAAACAGGAACGTCTTTCATCTTTGGCTGCCCAGAGAATTTGCTACTCAAGATCCATTTCCCCACCCAGTTTATTACTTCTTGAGTTCAGAATTATGCATACTTATGTTTTTGCTCGTAGCTACCTTACCGCAGGGTGTGAGACTCAATGACATATATGGCATCTTCCACTTCAATATTGGATGTGTTGTTGGAAAAATACCCAAAAGACTTCACATCTCATCTCCAGCTTTCATTACTTTTCGGATTCTGTAGCTCAAGGATCTTTAAAAGAGTGAGGAATTTTTCAGTCTTTCTAGATGGTTCAAATGCCGTGATAAGTGTCCATTTTACCAATTACTAATCAATGTGCTTAAATTTTTTTTTATAAATAGTACTTTATTTCATCATGTTGATTTGTTTATCTTTCTTCTTATCTCTTAAAATCTTTCCATCTCTTACTTAACTATTTCAGCAATTGTAAAGCTTGGGAGGATGTAATACAAAAATCTTTTTTATTTACCTTCAATAAA
>SJYC01054313.1:0-10300 GCA_006408675.1 Madoqua kirkii
AAAAAAAAAAACAGACAACTGGAATCTTATCTGAATTTATATTTTCTCTTTATTTTTTCAAACCTTAATTTGAAACCAATTGTAGAGCAGGAAAATTGGTGAAAATCTGATTTGGTTTAGCAGTATTTACTTATTGTTATATATAGATATATGACACAGACACACACACACACATATATATATACACACACACATAGTATGCTTACTGTTATGTATATGCAATATACTATTTTATATATATATATATACTGTTATACATACCTTGGATGTACTAAAATAGACTCAATTTGCAGCATAAAACAAATTATTCAGCTTTTTATTTTCCTATGTTTCAATATAAATTGCTATAAGGTGAAATGTGTGCTAGCTGTGAGGAAGGTGGGGGTACAAGGAACAAAATAATTAAAGACTGAGATTGTGTCCTCCAAGAGCCTGCAGTGACTGGTACAGGTTTCTGTACATGGAAAATGTTAAATCACAGATCATGTGATTGAGCTAAAACTGTGAAGGAGTCACTAAATGCATCTGAAAGTTTCCATTGTAGAGTCAGACTTGGGCTTGAGTTTTGATTTCAACACTTAGCAAAAGAGGAGGATATTGATATACTTATTTTAAAGAATGAGTTAATGAGTTTAGCCATTAGCCTAGAGCAGTTACTCAATGTAAACAAATAAAGGCAATAGTAACATCTCTATCAACATTACAAGACAAAAATGGGTACATGTGTTTGTATCATTCACTAATTCAATTATTCTACCAGTAGGTATTGAGCCTTTGCTATGTTGAAGGTTTGTGCTGGTCTCTCTGGACAAAGCACAACTGTATCAGCCGGGCAGGAATGGCTACTTTCCCTCTTAAAATGTGTGCTCCCACTGCTGCCGTGTGACATTTCTGCTAGGCTGCCATATAGCCTGAAACTACACATCCTCACCTCTGTGTGTCCATGTGACTAGTTCTTGTCAGTGGAAAATCAGAGCAAGTGTGACTTCTGATCCTTTGAAGAAACAGGTATCCTTTCTTTATTTCCTGGCATTAGCTAGTTGCAGAGGGCTTTCAGGCCCTGAACGTTTGCAACCACAAGAAAGACAAAGTTTGGGTGTTTGAAGATTGACAAGGACAAAAGGCTCCCATATTGGACTATTAGATAAACAAATCAACATTTGCTGTTTTAAGCCATTGACATGTGGGGCTTAATTTGTTATAGTAGATAGTACTAATCCTCACATAATCAGATAGAACTTGACCTAATTGAATTTAGGATCTGAAAGAAAATACCATTAGAGCAGGTTGCCTTATTCTTGTGAGTTGGTGGGCGTGTGTAAGCCAGTCAAGCTCTTTGGAAATTCAAGATTTCCTGGCCATAACAAGACAGTCTCTGCTTCCTTTTCCCTCTTTCTTGCCTTTTTTTCCCTCTGGTTAGAGAGACATGAAATGAGCTGAAGGCATGGATTTTTGTGTTTGACTTTTACCTTTCTCCTATTTTTCACCCTCCTGTTGGTGAACTCAGTGCCAATCTGAGAATAGTTTGACAACCTCTTACCACCCTTGCTGTTCACTGTTCACTCTGCCATGCCATTTTGTTCTACACTGAAACTGGTCTAAGATTTAAATAAAAATTGAATTGATAGAATATAACCAGGGAGTCTAGATTTCCAAAGACTATGAATATAAAATGACATCAAATTAACTTGTACTGTTTTACTTAGAATGACTCAAGTTATATCTTAAAACAGCCCTTACAAAATATGTCTTATGTTTTGGTTTTAACTGAAGCAAAAAAATCCTTTGAGACTTTAAATGCCATTTCCAGGATGTGCCTGGCATCTGCTTCCAATCAGCTCTAAGTGCTTTGTATTGTTACAAACTCTCCTCACGGTGACTTGGCAAACGGTCCCCTGTAATTTGCCTCCATGACTTTTTGTAAGACTTTCATGGCACCCCACTCCAGCACTCTTGCCTGGAAAACCCCATGGATGGAGGAGCCTGGTGCGCTGCAGTCCGTGGGGTCGCTAAGAGTCAGGCACGACTGAGCGACTTCACTTTCACTTTTCGCTTTCATGCATTGGAGGAGGAAATGGCAACCCACTCCAGTGTTCTTGCCTGGAGAATCCCAGGGACAGGGGAGCCTGGTGGGCTGCCGTCTATGGGATCGCACAGAGTCGGACACGACTGAAGTGACTTAGCAGCAGCAGCAGCAGCATTAACAGTCAGGTGGCATACAAAAATAAACGTTGATTTCTCCTGTATCAGTGCTGGTCTTGGTGAGGTTCACTCAGGCATGTGAGAGCTGGCGTGAGGCCAGCTGCTCCAGATGGGGCTTGGATGGGCACTCTCATTTCTGCCCCATGTCTCTCATCCCTTCCCTTGGAGCAGTGGGCCAGCCCAGGCACATCCTTCTCTTGGCCATGATAAAAGTACGAGAGAAGAAACCCTGTCTCACAAAGAATTTTTGAGCTTCTGGTTATATCATGACAAACTGTGCGTCAAAGAAAGTCAGGGATCAAATCCAGATTCAGTGGGTTGAGCAATATACTCATCCTCTTTTTGGGAGGACATGCACAGTTATGTGCAAAGGCATGTCCTTAAAAACATGAAGTATTGGTGTCATTAACTTACCATAATCACCCTGTCTTCCCATCAGAAGACAGTAATTTTCTAATTCTCACTCCCTTCTTAAACACAGGCATTTTCCAGTTGAAGCTAAGACTTATTTTATTAATTCATTAAGTAAAAAAGTCTGTGTTCTTAAACAGAACAGATAACATAGGAGGCAGCAAAGCAGTATTTTAAAAGGAATTTTGAGTAAAAATTGCAGCCAATAGCAAAGTTTATCTTTCAAAGAGTATATGTAAATATGTGTTCATAAATTTATTCATTCATTTAACAAATATTTGTGGCACTGATAATTTACAGAAAGTTGAAGTGCTTCAAGGAACAAAATACTAATAAGATAATATCTCTGTCTTTTACAATGAGTCATATCAGAAAAACAACCCCTCCCTGGACACATCAAACAACTCATAATAGTACATAAGTCCAATAAGGCAATTGACTTTTTTTGTTTGTTTTGTATTATCTAATATGTTCCTTATCACAACTTCCACTAAAAAAAGTGCATATTCTTAGTTATGTTACTACATATGCTAACAATCAATGATACTGGGTAAATGGCATTCCCCACAGGACTGTGTTGAAATGGAAGAGGGGAATCAGATGAAATGGTGAGCTGCACTGTGTTTACCTGAGAAGCTGAAATGAGTCTTCTGCAGAAAACTGTAACGTAATAGTCCTGAGATCCCTATCCATCAAGAGGTCCACTTCTATCATAAACCCTTGGGTGGCATCTAGGAACCCAGATTTTAAAAGAGTTCCCACCGTGCCTAGAGATAACAATGACTCACTGTGCCTAAATTGTTGATGCAAACAGTATGATATATCCTGAATATCTGTTTTCCTTCAGTTCAGTTCAGTTCAATTCAGTCCCTCAGTCATGTCCGACTCTTTGTGACCCCATGAATCACAGCAGCCAGGCCTCCCTGTCCATCACCAACTCCCGGAGTTCACTCAGACTCGCATCCATCGAGTCTGTGATGCCATCCAGCCATCTCATTCTCTGGCGTCCCCTTCTCCTCCTGCCCCCAATCCCTCCCAGCATCAGAGTCTTTTCCAGTGAGTCAACTCTTCTCATGAGGGGGCCAGAGTACTGAAGTTTCAGCTTTAGCATAATTTCTTCCAAAGAAATCCCAGGGCTGATCTCCTTCAGAATGGACTGGTTGGATCTCCTTGCAGTCCAAGGGACTCTCAACAGTCTTCTCCAACACCACAGTTCAAAAGCATCAATTTTTCATCGCTCAGCCTTCTTCACAGTCCAACTCTAAGGAGTCTGCAATTTTGGTATGGGCTAGGCAGCAGGTGCATATCTGACAGGTCCTCAGTAAAACTGTGAGTCCAGTGAACTTCCCTGGGAGCTCATATATGTTGTCACACATGCTGGAGAATTGAGCATGTCTTCATGACTCCTTTGGGAGCCGGTTCTTGGAAGCTTGTGTTCATTTTCCTCATATCCTGAATGCATGGCTGATTGTGCTCTGTGGCCCTTTGTTGTAATAAATCATATCTGAGAGTACCGTTGAGTCCTGGGAGTCTTCGTAGGAACTCGACAAATCTCGGTGGCATCTTGAGGACTCTTGATCTAAATGCAATCTTCTGTTCCTTTGCTCCTGGATATCAAAGGTGACCTTGTATGACAAATGCACTCATCCTTTCCATGGAAATTTACTGAGCACTTACTATGCAGTAAGTGTCATGCTAGATAGAATCTGAGAGTAAATTTGTGAATAAGGTCTTCGTGGTCCCTACATTCATGGAATTTGGGTTCATTAGGGGTTGAAATAATAGACTAAGACAAAGACAACATTATTTTCAGCTTATCCTTCCCTTTAAATTTTTTTTCTAAAATGGAAAACATGCTCACGAGTTGTAAAATAGTAAAGAAAGGACCTAATCTTTAATAGAACACTTCACTAAAATGTAGCGCTAGGTTTCTCTGTTTTTCTTAGGAAAAAAATGGATTATGTTGTTAGAGTAGCATATGATTTTAAAACTCAACAAAAATATAAAGATAATTGTTAGATAAGTACTGTCCAGTTATGTACAGTTATATAGGATGATGTACAGTTATGTAGGATGATGCTAAAATGGTTACTATATATTTTCTTAACAAAGTTTGCCAAAGTACTTAAAGGACTTCACTTCCAAGAGAAAATAGCAGATGTCATACATGTGTTAAAACTGGAAACTCTATTGCTATAATTCTGACAGCAAGTTCAAATAATGAATTTGTAAGTGGAAACAAAACATACTGCGTTATTGTAATTGATTTTTTTAAAGTGACTTCAGCATCCTTGCAATAATTAGGTCAGATGTAATATTTGAAATATGTGTGGATTTCAAAAGGAATCAGATGAAGTGAAAATGGCAGCATTATTATCCCTTTGAAAATTAAAAAATTGCAGGGACATATTGGAAATTTAAATTCTTTGCTTCTTCAGTTTTATGCACAGTTTTTCTTGGTGCAGATCAGCCTCCAGTTTTTATTTTAAGACGTGCTTAGAACATATGAACCAGATAAAGCTAGCTTCCATCTGCACAGAAGTGGGAAGGTTTTACTGCCTGGTGTATCGACCACAAATATTTTCTCTTCTTATATCAACTTCTGCTGGGAGATTGATAAAAGAAGACGGAATAGAAAAAAGTAGCATCATGATCTAATTTCTTGCAATCACTTTGAGTCTTACCAGAGAATATGTCTTATACTTTATGGACACTCATTTATCTCCTGTGCTTTGATGCTTTTGTAATCACATCATTAACAATATATGAGCAGAATAGTTCTTCAGATTTAGGTGTAACCGTGACTTGTTCACGGCTGCCAGCACACGGCAGGTGGATTAGCTTTTGTTATGAATCATTTGTGTGCATGATTTAATGTATGTTTGGGCCATAAGTCGGGCTCTGATTTTTAAACTTTTGGCAGGTTGAGTCAATCTTGTGTGAATGTAAGTCAAATGCAGTGTGCACTCAACATTATCTCCCTAAGCATCGGTTTTTCAGGCGGGTAATCATTTGAGGTCATGGCTGTTGTGAATTCACAATCATTTAAAATTATACTTTAGCCTGTTTCTGTTGCTCCAAATCTTGAACAGAATTGTTGAGAGAGTTTGGAAAAACAAAACAAAAAACCATTGACCTAAGAAGCAATGAAAGCATTACATTTAGTGATAAAAGAAAATGCATTTGTCAAACAGAAGGATCTGGGTTGAAATTTCTTGATCTGCATCACACATACTTGGACTGTTTCATCAGCTTTTAAGAACTTATTTCTTTATTTGTAAAATGAAGTTAAAAAGAAAATCTGCCTTATGAAATTGTTTTGAATATTAAATGGTACAGCTTGAAATGTGGTTATTTCCATGCTGCAATAAATATTACATTTAATGTGATATTACATTACATTTAATGTAAACATTTGTAGTTTCACATACATAAAGAAAACCTAACTGTATTAGCTCAGTAAATTTTTCAAAAAGGAAACATCAGTCTAGATAGCACTGGGATCAAGAAGTGGAGTATTCTTACATATTCCTTGCAGAAACTACTTCTTACCATTACCCAGGAGTTACTTTTAATGTGACTTTCTTCATTAGAGATGAGTTTAGCTTATTTTTAAACTTCATTTATTGATTCTTTCAGATTTTTCTCCAGATACTCTCATGTGTCTGTGAACTAAGATGTATTTTTCTTGGCTAACTTTTCTTTCACCCTTCCTTCAATGTATTGGATAGAGTTTCAGAACAGTGGTGACCAGAAGTGGTAAGAGCAGTCATCTTTTTCTTAACTCTCGATCTCAAGCAGAAAGCATTTCATAATTCATCATTGTGTATAATTTCTGCTTCATTTAAAACTGATAGCATATTCAGAAAAGTCTTACCTATTCCACCTTGGCCAAGAATATTTATATTTGGTGGATTCCCTGGTAGCTCAGTTGGTAGAATCCACCTGCACTGCAGAAGACCTCGGTTCGACTCCTGAGTCAGGAAGATCCACTGGAGAAGAGATAGGCTACATACTCCAGCATTCTTGGGCTTCCTGGGTAGCTCATTTGTTTTGCTGTTAGTAAAGAATGTGGAATTTAATCACAAACTTTATCAACATTCATAGGATTTGCCTTTCTTTTCGTGGTTAATGTGTTATATTATAGTTTTTCCTCAAATGTTAACCAAGTTTGCATTCACAGAACGAACCTCACTTAATTGTGGTGTATTATCCTTTCTATATATAAATGAATTTGATATATACTTTATGAAGATTTTACATCTATCTTGGTGAATAAGAACTGCCTGTAATTTTTCTTTCTTTTAATGCCCTTATCAGGTTTTGTATCAAAGACGTGCCTCATTAACCACAGGAGAAGCAGCCCTCTTTTTTTAGAAATTCACATTTTCTTCCTTAACTATTTGGAAATGCTCATTGCTAGAACCATCTGGACTTAGGGTTTCATGTGCTGGGTTTCATAATCAGTAGTTTTCAAGAATGATACACTTTTCACTGAATTACCAAATTTATCTTTTGTTCTTTATTACTTTCTTCCTTTACTTTCTTAGGATTAATTTGCACTAGATCTTTCATTTTCTTTAGATGGATGCTTGGTTTGTTCTCAATCTCTATTATTTTCTGATATATACATTTTATTAGACATGCTTCTAAATACTGTGTCACATATGTATCTCCAGTGATTTCATATATGATACCTTTGTTAGTATTTAATTCCAAAGATTACTTGATTTTCTTTGTGATTTCTTTCTTGACCTACATCTTATTTTACAATTTATGGCTTAATTTCTAAGAAACTGGGAAATATTCTGATTATTTTTTATTGGACTAATTCCCCAAAACATAATTTGAATGAATTAAATTCTGTGCAATTTGTTGAGGCTTATTTGATGACTTATCACGTATTCTATTTTGGCAAATGTTGTCTGCGGGCTCACAAATATTGTCTATTTTCTCATTGTTGGGTGCAGTTTTCTATAAATGTCAAATTAGGTTAAAACTGATGTTCAGATCATCTACATCACTGATTCTAGTTGTTCTGGTTGGAAGTGCTGGTCTCCTGACAGTGATTTCATCCTGTTTTTGAGAAGGAGTCACTACTCTCTAGTTATCTTAATTCTGCTACTTAATTTTGGTGAAAGAAGTCTTAACTTTGCAAAAATTGTCTTCATATGCATGTTGATGCTTGATTATTGAATCTTAATATCAATGGATATGATTTAGAATTCTCATTCAGAGTCACTTTACTTAGTTGAAAAGACATTGAATTCTTATTTTTTATTAGCTTATTAATTTAATTTTTGTAGAAAACATTGTCATAGAACATTTTCTTTCTTAGACACCTAAAGAATTTTGAGAATAAAATGCTAAATCTCAATTTATAGTTCACTGAGTCAGTGGGTAATACTAATGATGTCTAATTGTCCTAAAGATGACAAAGTTAAGTAGACCTTTTGCTTTGTTGTTGTTCAGTTGCTAAGTCGTGTCCAACTCTTTGTGACCCCATGGACTGCAGCATGCCAGGCTTCCCTGTCCTTCACTATCTCCCAGGGTTTGCGCAAACTCATGTCCGTTGAGTCAGTGATGCCATCCAACTAGCTCATCCTCTGTTGCTGGCTTACACTGTAACAATTAGGTGACTTGGCAGCCAGCTTTCCCGAGTAGAACCCTCAGAGGATTTTGAAATGATAAATGAGTGAACTATTATCCTAGAATCTCCAATTGGTAATGATTTTTCATATGAATAAGTTACATATTTCAGACTAAAATATTCAAACATTTGTTGTCAATCAACAAGTTAAATTGTATCTGATATGCTAATACTCTAAACATAAGGCTGTCTTCACCTTTGATTGCTCAGCTGGTAAAGAATCCACCTGCAGTGCAGGAGACCCCGCTTCCATTCCTGGGTCAGAAAGATCCCCTGGAGAGGGAATGGCTACCCACTCCAGCATTCTGCCCTGGAGAATTCCATGGATAGAGGAGCCTGGCGGGCTACAGCCCTTGGGGTCACAAAGAGTCGGACACAACTGAGCGACTTTCACTTTTACCTTTAAACAAGTGATGAGATTCTGAAGCTACTATTTATGGATGAGCAGATAGGACAGGTTTTCAATTTCAGTTGTCCAACAGTAAATAGCTGTCAAGAAAGAAGTTGCTTTGTTAGTAAATTTGGTCTGAACCATCATATCTATAAGCAAATACATGGGGACTAATACAGCTGCCTCAGGGCTGGGAATTATTTTTAACATTTTAATGCATGTACTTGGTACAATAATAGTTTGGGAGTTTAAAATTTGTTATTATGTACTGTAAAACTATCCAGTGACTGAAAGGATATCAGTCATTCTAAACTGTTGCAATATTTATTTCCCAAGTTTTCTTTCTTTGTAATTATCTTGTCTTTCAAAGTCAAGAGCTAGAATGAATGAAATGGGTTCCTATTAGAATATTCTAAACAATTCCTGATGAATATTGACCGTACCCAAAGGCAGTGGTATAGCACTTTTCAAAAAGTAAATGATTGCTATTTTGCTCTAATCCTAAAAGCAGACATACTTTATTTTTCACAGTGTTAAAATGTTCAGTTTCACTTTTAAGTTCTAAGAGCTGAAACTGAAGTTGCTTAGGAAACGTTGGCTGAATCACTGACTGAATCACCATGCTATACACCTGAAACTAACACAACACTGTAAATCACCCATCCTTTAATTAAAGAACAAAGAACAGTTGCCTGTTGAGCACTGCAGTTCTCGCAAGGCAGTATGAGAGGAAAATTATACACAACAGAATAGACGTTGATTATAAAGAGAATTTGGAATATTAGAGAAGTAATATTTTGAGACTGTTCACTTCCTTCCTGAATTTTGTGATTAAACATCCTTGTTTTGCTTTCTGTCCTATCTTAACTGTGAAAAAAAATGTTTTGCATCCAGTTTCTCCCAAAGCAAGGTGGACTTTGATATTTAGAGATAAACTACATGATTTCCGTCAAAGAAAAGAAGCTTAACATTCAAAGGCATCAGAACACAGTGATCATATGCTTGATCTTTAAAGAATGATTTTGAATGCACATCATAGAATTGGCCACACACTACATTCTTAGTTCGTTTACTCTGCAAATGCCATGACTGATATTCCTCCTACGCATATTAGAAGACGTGAATGAAATAGAATTCTCTTTAGCGTTCTTTACAATATGGGTAAACCTTGTGTTTTAAGCATGAAGCTGTTTTGCTTTTTCTTTCTCCTAAGGTAAAATGCACAAAGAAAAAAAGTAAGAAAATCTTGTAAAATTAGGGTAAAAATACAATGTAGGTTATTTTATTTTCAAAATAAATTTTACCTTAGCTTACAATTCTAAGGCTAGACATCACCAATCTAAGGCTAGATTGGTGAGTGGATTCTTACATAAGATTTCATCTTTATACCAGTATTTATAAATTGAGAAACTAATTTATATTAAATTGAAATCTCTCCTCCTCTAGTATTAGATTTACCAGAGTTATTTTTCACTAGAGAACCTTTGTGGTTTTTGGATTCTTTATTTACTATTAAAAATACATAAGGATAGAAGCCATGATGATAAGAATAAATTGATATATTTCATTATAATTATTTTAAAGGTTCTAGATAACCAATTACTATATTATTTTTATAACATTATGGTTTGTTTTCCTAGATGAGT
>SJYC01054316.1:0-13858 GCA_006408675.1 Madoqua kirkii
GATAGGCAATTTAATCTCCATTTCATAAATAAATTTACTCAGCCTTAGAACTACAAAGTTAATAGATGATTTGGATCCAGGATTGGACAGTAGATGATCTTTACTTACAACTCATTATCTTAACCATTAGGTTATATGTATTCACTGGAATACATATTGTATCAGCTGAAATACACATACACATATTTGCGCATGTAGTGGTCCTATGTATCTGTATACCGAACATAGGAAAACTCTTCTTAGCATGTATTAAGATGCAAAATTAATTAACAGAGAAAGGTTTAAAACAGTAATTTATTGACCCTTAGGTCACTTATACTAGTGTATAAATTATATTATTCAAGAGACAAGTTGATGCACTTATTAAAAGTTAATACTTGGAGACTCAAAAGTATTGATTAGGATTGGTTTAAGTCACATTGAATCTGACTATGTCTTCCTTCATTCTTTAGTGATATGAAAACTGTTGCCCAAGTAATAGTAAGAATAAGATTTAGTAGAGGATAATTCTATCTATAAAATTCTAAATTCATGTATATTAGACCAAAAAAAACCTGGTTTAGGATAAAAAAGTTATTCCAAAGAACTGTATTAAATATAAAATTATGTCTTACCATAGTATTCTTTACTAAAAAGTCAAATCTTCAAGTAGTTGTATTTAATAAGACCCATCTGGTATAATTTACTAAACTACCAACAGATATTTTTCTTTCTAAATTGGTGCCATTATTTTGGACCTTAAATCTTGCCATGCAGCATAAAATATGACACAATTTTATAAGAAACACTGATCCTTTCAAAAATTTGAATCACTAACAGAGCTTAATAAAACTGAAAACAATGGGATGGTTAGTGATCTCAAAATTTTCACATGATAGAGGATATATTTTAACCTAGTTTATCCCCGTACAAAGGTAACCATTGTTGACCCGATAGTGTGTCTTATTGTAGTCAAAGTCTAAATTCCTTCTTAACTACTGATTAGATCAGTGATCTCCAACTTTTGTGGCACCAGGGACCAGTTTCGTGGAAGAATTTTCCTCCGAGTGGGTTCTGGGAGCATGGATATTTTGGGGATGATTCAGCTACATTCAAAAAGGCAATGGCACCACACTCCAGTACTTTTGCCTGGAAAATCCTGTGGATGGAGGAGCCTGGTAGGCTGCAGTCCATGGGGTCACGAAGAGTCAGACATGACTGAGTGACTTCACTTTCACTTTTCACTTTCATGCATTGGAGAAGGAAATAGCAACCCACTCCAGTGTTCTTGACTGGAGAATCCCAGGGATGGGGGAGTCTGGTGGGCTACCTTCTATGGGGTTGCACAGAGTCAGAAGACACAACTGAAGTGACTTAGAAGCAGCAGCAACTGCGTTACATTTATTGTGTGCTTTATTTATTTATTTTTAATATCAACTCAACCTCTGCTCATCAGACATTGGATCCCATAGGTTGAGGACCCCTGGATTTAGATCATATTTTAACTGTAGTAGAGGAAACATTATTTCAAGCAGCAAAAGTCTAAAATTTCAGAGAAATCACTATCAACTTAATATATTTGCTTAAAGGACAAACTAACCAAGAGGTATTATGACCAAGAGTCACTCTTTGTGGTTGCCAGACTTTGCCATCCTAACAGCTAGGCAATCCAAAGGAAATCCCCTCATAGTTCTTTGCCTCACTTTTCCCGACTACCAAATGGGAATGGGAATGGTCACATTTCTATGAACATAAATTAGATAATGCCTAATTTATTTAGATATCATTTCAAGTATGTGCTTTGATATCTGTAATTATCTTTTTTATCAGTTATGCAGAATCTTCAAGATTGATATTTTCATTTCCTTGTCTGAATTTTATTTCCTTTGGTCTTCAAAAACCCTATTGGAGAAGGCAATGGCACCCACTCCAGTACTCTTGCCTGGAAAATCCCATGGAAGAGGAGGCTGATAGGCTGCAGTCCATGGGGTCGCGAATAGTCAGACACTGAGCGACTTCACTTTCACTTTTCACTTTCATGCATTGGAGAAGGAAATGGCAGCCCACTCCAGTGTTATTGCCTGGAGAATCCCAGGGATGGTGGAGCCTGGTGGGCTGCCGTCTATGGTGTTTCACAGAGTCGGACACGACTGAAGCGACTTAGCAATAGCAGTCACATACCCTACAGTAGAAATGTAAGCTGTTTCAGTGTACCTTGGTACAAAGATGTCTTTGTCTTATGAAGACGAAACATCAAAAGGATTTTAAAATCATGTTAGATTGCATCTTTGCTGAAAGTCCTTAATTATTTGTTCATTCATGCATACATTAATTCACTTATTCAATGAAAACCTTTTGAGTGACATTCACCAAAGTGAAGGTATTTCATAAGATCAGCATGGTTTCCACTCTCATAGAGTTTAATATCCCAAAAGCAGAGACATTACTTTGCCAACAAAGGTCTATCTAGTCAAGGCTATGGTTTTTCCAGTGGTCATGTATGGATGTGAGAGTTGGACTGTGAAGAAAGCTGAGGGCTGAAGAATTGTTGCTTTTGAACTGTGGTGTTGGAGAAGACTCTTGAGAGTCTCTTGGACTGCAAAGAGATCCAACCAGTCCATCCAAAAGGAGATCAGTCCTGGGTGTTCATTGGAAGGAATGATGCTGAAGCTTAAACTCCAGTACTTTGACCACCTCATGCGAGGAACTGACTCATTGGAAAAGACTCTGATACTGGGAGGGATTGGGGGCTGCAGGAGAAGGGGACGACAGAAGATGAAATCGCTGGATGGTATCACCAACTCGATGGATATGAGTTTGGGTAAACTCCAGGAGTTGGTAATGGACAGGAGGCCTGGTGTGCTGCGATTCATGAGGTCACAAAGAGTTATACACAACTGAGCGACTGAACTGAATTGAACTGAATGGAGACAGATATTACACATTGATCACACATGTTGGAAATCAGGAGACAGCCTACAAATCATAAGGAACTAGTGAGGAATTTTAACAAAGAATCACAACTGAGATTGAAAGGGATATTTTTCTGAGGAAGTGACATCTAAGATGTCATCTAAAGGATGAATGAGAATTTGCCCAATAAACTTATTTCTAGAGGCAGGAACAGAATGCTCAGGAGTTGTAAGGCAGGAAATCAAAGTGGAGTAGTGTGAACGGAGCATTATGATACACGCGAAGGAGAGTGTGGATGGATTTGTTGGGAGTCTAGACAAGGCCAAGTCTTGCAGGCCTCATAGGGTGAGTTAAAAAAATAAAATTTTCCCCCTGTTCACATTAGGAAGTTGCTGCAAGGCTTTAAGCTGGAAAAAGATTAGATAGGCTTTGCCTTTTAAAAAACATCTGGCTGCTTTATGGAGAATGAGTTACAGGCATCAGAGTGCGATCCAACAGGAAGCCATGACAATTGCTGGAGAGAAGACAGAGTCTTGGATGCTTAGCTGGAGGTACAGGCATTGTAGATGGAATATGAGGCAGAAAAGAAACATGGTTTGGAGCACGCTACTGGTGGTGGAATAAATGTAAGACAGACCATTGCACAGAATGTAACGGGTGTGTCTGTTTCCCACATTCTCTGTTTCCTTCTCTTCTTTCTTCGATACAGAGTTCATTGCATGCTCTTGCCTTTCTGTACCACTAGTAATGATTCTTAAATCTTTGCCTCCTTGAAGAGATTTTTAAAATGCTACTTTTTTTTTTTTCCATGACATCTGCTCTCAGCGGTAACTCAGTCCAGTAGGCTCTGCTTTTTGCATCTTAGGGTTAGCATTATGTTACACTGTGGCATTGCCATCTGTGTGGGAGCCTACCTCCTCCTTCTGCCCTACTTGTAAGCATCTCAAATGCCACAGCTCTATCTTGGTCACACTAGGCAGCAGATCGTATTACTTAGTATTCAATAAATATTCATCAATTGATTTTCATCAAAAGTTTGGAAAAAGAACTTTGAAGGATGGAAACCCAGATTCTGTATTTTGGAGGAAGAATTTTTAAAATAGCTTTAAAACAAGTGCATAGTATAAGGATCAGTATATATTTGATCATCTTCTATCTAGCTCAAGTTTTACAAATCAATCATCCAGAGACACTCTTTAAACATTTCTTATTTTAAGTTCTGCTCGTTTTAGTTCAGTCCTGCTCCCTCCCACATTATTGTTTAATTCTTTTACCAGATAATTCTGTCAATGACAATGAGACTGTATATTTTTTTAAGAACAGAAAACTTATATTTCTCTGCATTTTCCAAGATGCCAATCCAAATTCCTGATGGTATTTTCTGTTTTCCTGAGTCATACTGTGTTACTACAACACTAGGCAGTCTTTTTGTACCCTCCTCCAATCCCCAAATTTCTTTTTGAAGCCCCACACCCTGGCCTGAAGAGTGTGCATTCTCTATCCTGTGTCCTCATATCACTTCTCTTTGACTCTGCCCATACTCTTTGAATCAACAATTGTTGGCTTAGTTGTTTCATATTCACCAGTTTCTATTGGAGCCATTCAATGATTAATTTTTATTTACAGCCTTGCAACATGCCCTGGAAGATGAGTACATCTGCCTTTGGCTGTCCTCATGGGGATTTTACATCTTAACTATCTCATGTGTGATACAGTTCTCAGCGTATGCATGTAATTTTATGGCTCAGTGATCTAGAAAGAGCGATAATGGAGAAATATCAAACAGTCAATTGGTACAAAATTCACTTTTCCACCTCCATTAATGTTTGTGCCAGAAAATGTTGGTTACCTCTGGTATCCTTTCCTTTCTTCTTTAGTAACAGGTCTTCTCAGTTGTTGGGCACACGGCCAAAAAGTTAAAAATTGTATCCACTAGCTATGCTCTTTCAAATTGACTTGGTCATACAAAGAAATACTCCCTCTGGCCTGCAAAGGAAAGTGCTCTGAATGTTTGAGTCCTCCTAAAATTTCTATTTGAAATCCTAACACCCAAAGATGGTGGTATCTAGGAGGTGGGGCCTTTGAGAGATGCTTAGGAAATGAGAGTGGAGACTTCATGACTAGGATTAACGTTCTTGCAGAAGACACCCCAGAGAGGTCCCTGGTCCCTTCCACAACATGAGGACACAACGGGAAGGATCAACCAGGAAGAAGCTCCTCACCAGAACCTGGCCTCCTTGATCTTGGACTTCCCAGCCTCCAGACCTGTGAGATAAAGGTTTCTGTTGTTGATGAGCTCCCAGCCTGTGGTATGTTTTATAGCAGCCAAAGTGGGCTGAGAAAGAAAGTGATGTGTGCAACTTCTCAGCCATGACCTCACAGCTCAGAAACACAGCACTTCCTGAATCACCAGAAAAGTGAACTTGGCACCAGGACCTGGGCAACCATTTCAGAACACAGACAGAACGGAAGCCATCCCTCGATGCTCTCAATGCAAAAAGAAGCTGGTTCGACCCTCACGCTGGAGGTGCTGACCCTGCAGCCCTGAATTACTTAGGCTAATATCCAAAATATATTTTAAAAGCTCAAAAAAAACACAAAAACCTCATAAAACTCAGTAGTAAAGAAACAAGCTACCCAGTTAAAAATTGGGTAAGAGATCTGAATAAACATTTTTCCAGGAAGACATTCAGATGGCCAACAGACATGTGAAAAAAAAGATCAACAGCATTAATTATCAGGGAACTGCAAATCAGAGCCATAGTAACATGTTACCTCACACCTGTCATGATGGCTATCCTCAAAAGGTGAGAGACGCCAAGTACTGGTGAACATGTGGGGAAAAGCAAACCCTCGTACACTGTTGATGAAAATGTGCACTGGTATAAGCACCATGCAAAATAGGATGAAGTGTCTTGAAAAATTAGAGCTACTGTATGACCCAACAGTGCATTTGGGTTTTTACCCACAGAAAATGAAAATACTAACCTCCAATGATATAGGCACCCCCATGTTCATTGACACATTCTTTGTAATAGGTAAAATATGGAAATAAGTATCCATTGATGGATGAATGAATAAAAAACTGTGTTAACTGCCCCCCATATAATGACTGAATTATATATATACATATATAATTATTTAATATATATTCATAAATGTAGTAAATATAACAAATACATATAATATGTGTGTATGTGTATATATACATACACACATATATATATTAGCCATAAAAAATAATGAAATCTTATTATTAGTGACAATATGGATGGACCTCAAGGGTATTATGCTGAGTGAAATAAGTCAGAGAAAGACAAATACTATATGATTTCTCTTATATGTATAATCTGAGAAAGAAAAAACATAGCTTGCTCATGGATAGTACATATTGGTAGTTGCCAGAAATGGGGGTTGGGGTATGGGAGAAATGGGTGAATGCAGTATAAATAAAACTTTGATGTAATAATATTTTTCCCCAAGTAACAAGCAGAGGCAATGTCTTTGGAAAATTATAAATTGCTAAGGTAGAGCATATCTTTCCATGAATTAAACATATAATTTATTTCTTCTTAATTTCTGTATGTAAACAAAAAAAAAGAAAAAAGAAAATCAAGAAGACCCTATTGTAGGATTTTTTTTTTTTTTTTTTGCTTTTGAGAATCTTAAACACTTTAAGCTAAGTCATTTAGAAATATGATGGGGATGTTACATTTTGGCTTAAGTAAATACAGTGGTAAATTAAAATTAAAAATTGGGCATGTATATATTCTCTGATTTCTTTCAAAGTAACTTCCTTTTGAATTTTTAAAAAGCATGCCTATAATCCACATTTATTAAATAACCATTAAAACAAACCTAGAGAGCATATTAAAAAACAGAGACATTATTTTGCCTACAAAGGTCTGTATAGTAAAAAACCAGTCCAAATACTGTCTTTTCCAGTAATCATGTACAGATGTGAGAGCTGGACAATAAAAAAAGCTGAGTGCCAAAGAATTGATGCTTTTGAACTATGGTGCTGGAGAAGACTCTTTTGAGTCCCTTGGACTGTAAGGAGATCAAACCAGTCAATCCTAAAAGAAATCATTCCTGAATATTCTTTAGAAGGACTGATGCTGAAACTGAAGGTCCAATACTTTGGCCACCTGACACGTAGAACTGACTCATTGGAAAAGACCCTGATGCTGGGAAGGACTGAGGGCAAGAGAAAAAGGGACAACAGAGGATGAGATATTAGGATGGCATCATCAACTCAATGAACATGAATTTGAGCAAATTCTGGGAAATGGTGAAGGACAAGGAAGCCTGGCATGATGCAGTCCATGGGGTCGCAAAAAGTTGGACACTATTGAGCAACTGAACAACACCACCACCAGCAAAACAAAAGAAGGAATAAATAATAATAATTTTTTACCATCCAGTTAGTTGTAGATCACCATTGTTAACATATTCAGCTATATATTTAAAAAAATGCTCTGTAGCCAACTTCAAGAAAATGGAAAGAGGATAAGCTTTAAGTATACAACTAGGATTATCAAAGAAAAAGACTGAAAGTGTTTGAAAGCCAAAACTGTTACCTTAACTTTCAGTTGAATCAATAGTTATTGGGCAGCTAGTGTGCAAGGCATAATTACAGTACTGGGTCTTGAGAATATGTTCAGGAAAGAGTTGGGTGCTCGGGGTGACTTCCACTCATAACATCTAAAATGAACTATCAGGAGCAGTATATTTATAAGGCAACATACTCAATTGCATATTGTGATAACGATGAGCATGAAGTGAAAATATTTCTTAGTTAACAGTGAAATAATAGCATAAAGACCAAATAAAAAAGGAATAGTCATTTTCCTTTTCTCAAAATGTGAAACAGAAAAGAGTGAATCTTGAAAATCTTTAAAAACAAAAAATTTTCGCATAGCAAATGGCTAGCTGTTGTTCCCAGTAATAAATTGGAATCAATACAGATTCTTTATTTTTTAAAAAATGTAGTATTTGTGGTTCTGTGTGTTTCTGTATTCATTTTAATCTTTAGAACTAGTGCATTTAAAGTATTGTTTGTCTTATCACTGATAATTTTGGTGTCTCAAACTTTCTGCTTGAGGCAGGTTCCTCCCTTGCCTTATAGAAGAGATGACTCTTCCTGACTTAACCTTGAGGGAAAGTCATTTATCCACCAATAAGCACCTAATGTCATTTTACCTAATAGCTTCAACCTGGGCCTCATGCCTGACACTGTACGTCAATATCAAATTAGTTCTTTATTTTATAAGATAAAATAAATTAGCTAATCTCTGGTTAAAAATTATCTTTTCCACAAATGATGCAACAGTTTTCATGGATGAATTTTACAAACAGGGTATTTGGCCCAGCATGTAGTTTTTCTCTGAAATAAGGATGTGTCTGCATATTCTGGATCACTAATTTCAGTTGTTTTCACAATAAGTTGTTTTGACCTTACATGCTTTGTAGGAGCCTAGAATTGTGTTTGTTTGTTTCCTTTTTAATTATATTATCACTTTAAGCTGTTGAAAACCTGTAAATCTTCAAAATATGTGCATCTAAGCCAATTGTTAGTTTTTTGGTTTATTGTCACTTCCACAGTTAACATAAAGTTAATAGGAAGCCAGATGTACATAAAATACATATTTGGCTTTAAAAAATCATCTAAACATGTCTTGGATTTTGACAAGAAAATATCATTTTCCATTTAATTTAATGTTCAGAAATTTTATTGTCTACATGACCAAAATTTATATAAAAGGGAATATATTAGCAAACTCGAGTATTCTTCTATTTTTCTCATTTGTTTTCATTTTCTGCATGGACAAATTAACTTGAAACTTCTATAAATTTATCTTTAACAAGCCCTCATGGGAACAGATTGTTGTCCTGTGGTTAGTGCTGCACATTTCTTACTCTTCATCAAAGACCTTTCTTTAATATCTTATGGTTCAGTGTGATTATCCATCATCACACTTAAACCTCAGAAACTGAACTCTAGCAAATTCCCTATTTGTTGTGAGTCTGGGGCCTGGTAGGGTTTGTCATTTTTATCACATATGAAGGATAACTAACTTGCTATTTATCTGAGAGTGGAGAAGATAATTTACAGAAAAACTATGGATTAAATTCCAAAGACTCTAAGCTCATTAAGAAAATAGCTAGTCTTTCATCACTTAAACCCTGGCTAGTTTTTAAATACATGTGTATTTTAGTATACACATTTTCATATGTGTATTATATATTATGTATATATATGGACTATATCTTATATATGTGTGTGTATCTATATATAAGCCCTTAAGTAATAAAATACCAAGATTATATGAATAGGGACTTTAAAGGTTTTATTTGCTCTGCATTTTACTAAACTCCATTCTTTTTCAGTACACAGGTACAGCCTCATTTACAAAGTTACTCTGAATCAAGAGTGGTTAAAAAAGTAAAGCTGAAAACCAATTCCAAGAACTACTTTTAGAATTAGAAAAGCTAACCTAGAGAATAAGAAATAGAAATATAACTCCAGTACGTCTCAAGAATGTTTGAAGGGCAACCACACAGCAGGGCAGGCATAGTTATAAATTCCGTCAGTTGCTGGGAAAGATGGTGTTTAGAGGCGTGTATATGGCGTTCAGCTGTGTCTGACTCTTTGTGACCCCATGAACTGTAGCTCAGCAGGCTCCTTCTGCCTATGAAATTTCCCAGGCAAGAATACTGGGGTGGGTTGCCATTCCTCCTCCAGGATATCTTCCCAGCCCAGGGATTAAACCTGGCTTTCCTGCATCTCCTGCATTGGCAGGTGGATTATTTGCCACTAAGCCCCCTGGAAAGCCCTTTAGATGCATATGAGGAATTAAACTGAGTATAACTATAAACTGCCTTCTTGAAAGGGATGATTGAGTTATAAATTTTATCTAATTTTTTCTAGGAGATTTATTCAAATTTTAGCATGGGTTTAAAAAAATATCTTAAATTTGGTTCTACACAAAAACTAATCCATAGTGAAATATATTGAAGTCACCTTTAGAAGTTTGAGTTTATGAGAGTAAGAAATTCAGTCCCCATGCTCCTTAAACTGAAGTATTGCTATAGCAGTGTCTAAGAAAAGAAAGCTCTAAACATCATTTTAAGAACTTGCAGTGATAAAAATCAGGGAATAACATATCCTAAATAATGACTCTTAATCCCACTAGGAAATAACTCATTGTTTCTCTTTGGCACTTTGCAATTTCGATTTGGAAATAAATCTCTGGCTGTAAATATTATTCTAACTTTATTTTTAAAACTTTGATAGGACATAAAACTTAAAAATTCCATTGGAGAATAGATTTCCCCCTCCACCCTCTTTGGTGATTCTGTGCTCATTCCTTACTTGGAATATATGAATATTCTTGTGTGATTTAAATACTCAAAATTCTGTACACTTACTATTATTCGTGACATCACCACTCTATCTTATGGGCAAAAAAATATCCAAGTGCTAAAAAAGAACATTATATTAAACCTGCCTGAGATTTGAAGGATCCAAAACGCCCAGGAAGGATTTGAAAAAGTGATAGTGTTAGTTGTGTTAGTTGCTCAGTCATGCCTGACTCTTTGCGACCCCATGGACTGCAGCCCACCAGGCTTTTCTGTCCATGAGATTTTCCAAGCAAGGATACTGGAGTGGTTTTCCATTTCCTTCCCCAGGGGATCTTCCCAATCCAGGGATCAAACCCGGGTTTCCCGCACTGCAGGCAGATTCTTTACCAAATGAGCTACAAGGGAAGCCCTGAAAAATTGATGCCTTAATGAAAATGTTTGGAGTTTTTACTACTCTTAATCCCAAAGTTTTGGTTTTTTTCTGTTCGTTTGTTTTTTAAACCAGTGTCACTCTTGGAATGCCACAGCAAAGTATGGTGATGTTCTGATGGTGTATGTGTACTCATTATGTTACTGAGTTTGAGGGGTTTCTTTCTTTTTTCTCTTTTTGGGGGTTACATTGCTGATCTAGATTTAAATTGAACTTGTCCTGCTGGAGTGCATATGTCCTGGTTATGAATCTCCCTTGTTCTTGTTGCTATAGTGACCAGCAGACATCAGAAGCAAAGTGGGAAAGAGGAATCTTCATTTAAACAAGCATGTCCATCTGGCACCACTTTAAACAGCAGTTCTCTTTACTGTAACTTTCAAAGTTAATGTGGCCAGGGGAGCCCTATTTTGCAGTTTCAGATTTTATTCTCACAACTTAAAAAAATATAGGTTCATGGGTAATTCCAACAAGATTGTTGTAACAATGCCAGAATTTAAGGAATGAGACAAGGCAAGATATGTATATTATGGTATTTGGGGAAGGAAAATATTTTCCTCTGCTCTGTCTAGGTTCTTCTGGCTGTTCTAAGAAACACAAGCTGGAATTGATATTGCTGGGAGAAATATCAATAACCTCAGATATGCAGATGACACCACCCTTATGGCAGAAAGTGAAGAAGAACTAAAAAGCCTCTTGATGAAAGTGAAAGAGGAGAGCGAAAAAGTTGGCTTAAAGCTCAACATTCAGAAAACAAAGATCATGGCATCCGGTCCCATCACTTCATGGGAAATAGATGGGGAAACAGTGTCAGACTTTATTTTTGGGGCTCCAAAATCACTGCAGATGGTGATTGCAGCCATGAAATTAAAAGACGCTTACTCCTTGGAAGAAAATTTATGACCAATCTAGATAGTATATTCAAAAGCAGAGATATTACTTTGCCGACTAAGGTCCGTCTAGTCAAGGCTATGGTTTTTCCAGTGGTCATGTATGGATGTGAGAGTTGGACTGTGAAGAAGGCTGAGCGCCAAAGAATTGATGCTTTTGAACTGTGGTGTTGGAGAAGACTCTTGAGAGTCCCTTGGACTGCAAGGAGATCCAACCAGTCCATTCTGAAGGAGATCAGCCCTGGGATTTCTTTGGAAGGAATGATGCTGAAGCTGAAACTCCAGTACTTTGGCCACCTCATGTGAAGAGTTGACTCATTGGAAAAGACCCTGATGCTGGGAGGGACTGGGGGCAGGAGGAGAAGGGGACAACAGAGGATGAGATGGTTGGATGGCATCACTGACTCGATGGACGTGAGTCTGAGTGAACTCTGGGAGATGGTGATGGACAGGGAGGCCTGGCGTGCTGCGATTCATGAGGTTGCACAGAGTTGGACACGACTGAGCAACTGAACTGAACTGAACTGTATAACAAGTTTAATCTTATGACTACAGGACCCCCGTAAGAGAAATGAGACCAAGGAAAAAAGGCAGTCGAAGCTTATATGTCATTTGAAAGAAAGGCAGAGGGGTAGGGTTTTGAGATTTCAAAAAGGAGGAAGGTAATTCACATGGAGATGGGAAACTAGATGTTTGGTAAACAGGTGTTTGCTGTGCCACAGAGACATTCTTTGTGGACATCTCTGGCGATAGTGCTTTCCTAGTCCAGGGTCTTCAACTAAAATGTTTTAGGTAGTTAAGGGGGAGGTAAAAAGAATAAGTTCTCGAGTCTTCTATTTCTTAAAAATAGTCTAAAATAACCCTCATGCCAAGGAGACACATTTATGCATGGCAGATTTTGCCCCCACCCCCAGTGGCTTTCAGTTTTCACATTATGTTGGTAAAATGTGTTCCACATATTTCGGTTTTTATTTTAGATTTTAAAGCAATGATTCTCAGCCAGAATGGATTTTGTGCCCCAGGGGACGTTTGGAAATGTCAGAGACATTTTTGTTTCTTACAAAAGGGGGGCTGGTACTGGCATCTAGTGGGTGCATTCTAGTGCAGTTGTTAAACATACTATAGCGCAGGAGAGTGTCCTCTACAGCTGTGAATTATTTGGCTCAAAATATTAATAGTGCTGAGATTGTGAGATAGTACTTTAAATCACCTGTGCTCATTTTTAAAAACGATTCAACACTGTGAATCTTCTAGGTTGACACAATGACAAGTCTGGATAAGGGCTGATATTCTAATTCTTGGTGTAGGATGGGCACAAAATAGACAAGATGCTGAGGCAGCTATCTAGCATATTTCTCTGTATACCCATAATTCACTGAAAGACATAGCTTCCACAAAAATATTTGCGCATTTCTTAACTATTTCATTCCTTAATTATCTTTCTTTAATTCACATAGTCTTGTAAATGTTTTTTTCTTTACTTAAAAATAATCCAATACAAGACTGAAACATAGGTGAGATTCCACTTTTAGTCATGTGACTGCTGTCTCTAGGATGTGAAAAGAAAATGAAATTGGAGGCAGTATTGTTAAGAGAGCTCTCTAGAATAGAGCTGGGGGCCACTGTGAAAGTAAAACTTAGACTACTCTCCTGCTGATGGAATATGAGTTCTGACCACTTGCTGTCTTAGTGCAGGTGCTCAGGACATCTGCACAATGTTCCAGAAACTCAAGCTGTTTATTGGGTCCCTACCCTAAATAACTCACGACAGGCTGCCCCATAAGGACAAATAGTCATTTGTGCTTCAGAGACAATCCTAATTCTTGCAAGTTAGCTTTAACAACCTCGTGGCTTTGCCTTTACAAGTCCCTGATTCCTTCTGGTCTTCAGAACATCCTTTTAGTTTTTGAGTTTGTCTCTAGAATTGCCATCCCTAAGTCTTTGTTCCTTGTAGTCTTAATACTAGCTACTGTTTGACAGGATCCACCCTGAATTTCTGGCAGTTAGCGGTTATGCTAATAAGAACAGTTCAGTTCAGTTGCTCAGTCATGTCCAACTCTTTGCAATCCCATGAATCACAGCATGCCCGGCCTCACTGTCCATCATCAACTCCTGGAGTTCACCCAAACTTACATGCATTGAGTTGGTGATGCCATCCAGCCATCTCATCCTCTGTCATCCCCTTCTCCTCTTGCCCCCAACCCCTCCCAGCATCAGGATCTTTTCCAGTGAGTCAACACTTTGCATGAAGTTGCCAAAGTATTGGAGTTTCAACTTTAGCATT
>SJYC01054317.1:0-13624 GCA_006408675.1 Madoqua kirkii
ATGCCATGGTCTTAGTTTTCTGAATGTTGAGCTTTAAGTCTGCTTTTTCACTCTCCTCTTTCACTTTCATCAAAAGGCTTTTTAGTTCTTCTTCACTTTCTGCCATAAGGGTGGTGTCATCTGCATATCTCCCAGCAATGTTGACTCCAGCTTGTACTTCTTCCAGCCCAGCGTTTCTCATGATGTACTCTGCATATAAGTTAAATAAGCAGGGTGACAATATACAGCCTTGACATACTCCTTTTCCTGTTTGGAACCAGTCTGTTGTTCCATGTCCAGTTCTAACTGTTGCTTCCTGACCTGCGTATAGGTTTCTTAAGAGGCAGGTCACATGGTCTGGTATTCCCATCTCTTTCAGAATTTTCCACAGTTTATTGTGATCCACACAGTCAAAGGTTTTGGCATAGTCAATAAAGCAGAAATAGATGTTTTTCTGGAACTTTCTTGCTTTTTCCATGATCCAGCAGATGTTGGCAATTTGATCTCTGGATCCTCTGCCTTTTCTAAATCCAGCTTGAACATCTGGAAGTTCAAGGTTCACATATTGCTGAAGCCTGGCTTGGAGAATTTTGAGCATTACTTTAATACCATGTGAGATGAGTGCAATTGTGTAGTGGTTTGAGCATTCATTGGCATTGCCTTTCTTTGGGACTGGAATGAAGGCTGACTTTTTCCAGTCCTGTGGTCACTGCTGCGTTTTCCAAATTTGCTGGTATATTGAGTGCAGCACTTTCACAGTGTCATCTCTCAGGATTTGAAATAGCTCAACTGGAATTCTATCACCTCCACTAGCTTTGTTCATAGTGATGCTTTCAAAGGCTCACTTGACTTCACATTCCAGAATGTCTGGTTCTAGGTGAGTGATCACACCATCGTGATTATCTTGGTCATGAAGATAGATCTTTTTTTGTACAGTTCTTCTGTGTATTCTTGCCACCTCTTCTTAATATCTTCTGCTTCTGTTAGGTCCATACCATTTCTGTCCTTTATCAAGCCCATCTTTGCATGAAATGTACCCTTGGTATCTCTGATTTTCTTGAAAAGACCTCTAGTCTTTCCCATTCTGTTCTTTTCTTCTATCTTTGTATTGATCACTGAAGAAGGCTTTTTTAATCTCTCCTTGCTATTCTTTGGAACTCTGCTTTCAGATGCTTATATCTTTCCTTTTCTCCTTTGCTTTTCACTTCTCTTCTTTTTACAGCTTTTGTAAGGCCTCTTCAAACAGTCATTTTGCTTTTTTGCATTTCTTTACCATGGGGATGGTCTTGATCCCTGTCTCCTGTACAATTTCATCAGCCACTCTGTATATCAGATCTAGTCCCTTAAATCTATTACTCACTTCCACTGTATAATCATAAGGGATTTGATTTAGGTCATACCTGAATGATCTAGTGGTTTTCCCTACTTTCTTCAATTTCAGTCTAAATTTGGTAATAAGGAGTTCATGATCTGAGCCACAGTCAGCTCCCAGTCTTGTTTTTGTTGACTGTATAGAGCTTCTCCATCTTTGGCTGCAAAGAATATAATCAGTCTGATTTCGTTATTGACCATCTAGACCATCTAGTGATGTCCTTGTGTAGAGTTTTCTCTTGTGTTGTTAGAAGAGGGTGTTTGCTATGACCAGTGTGTTCTCTTGGCAAAACTCTATTAGCCTTTGCTCTGCTTCATTCTGTATTCCAAGGCCAAATTTGCCTGTTACTCCAGGTGCTTCTTGACTTCCTACATTTGTATTCCATCACCTATAATGAAAAGGACATCTTTTCTGCGGTGTTAGTTCTAAAAGGTCTTGTATGTCTTCATACAACCATTCAACTTCAGTTTCTTCAGAGTTACTGGTAGGGGCATAGGCTAGGATCACCATGATATTGAATGGTTTGCCTTGGAAATGAACAGAGATCATTCTGTCGTTTTTGAGATTGCATCCAAGTACTGCATTTCAGACTCTTTTGTTGACTATGATGGCTACTCTATTTCTTCTAAGGGATTCCTGCCCGCAGTAGTAGATATAATGGACATCTGAGTTAAATTCACCCATTCCAGTCCATTTTAGTTCGCTGATTCCTAGAATGCCAACATTCACTCTTACTATCTCCTGTTTGACAACTTCCAATTTGCCTTGATTCATGGACCTAACATTCCAGGTTCCTGTGCAATATTGCTCTTTATAGCATCAGACCTTGCTTCTATCACCAGTTACATCCACAACTGGGCATTGTTTTTGCTTCGGCTCCATCTCTTCACTCTGAAGTTATTTCTCTACTGATCTCCAGTAGCATGTTGGGCACCTACCGACCTGGGAAGTTCATCTTTCAGTCCTGTCTTTTTGCCTTTTCATACTTCATGGGGTCCTCAAGCCAAGAATACTGAAGTGGTTTGCCATTCCCTTCTCCAGTGGATCATATTCTGTCAGACCTCTCCACCATGACCCATCCATCTTGGGTGGCCCCACAACGAATGGCCTAGTTTCATTGAGTTAGACAAGGCTGTGGTCCTTGTGATCAGACTGGCTAGTTTTCTGTGAGTATGGTTTCAGTGTGTCTGCCCTCTAATGCCCTCTCACAGCACCTACCATCTTACTTGGGTTTCTCTTACCTTGGATGTAGGGTATCTCTTCACAGCTGCTCCAGCAAAGTGCAGCCACTGCTCTTTACCTTGGATGAGGTCACCCCTCCTGACCTTGAAGGTGGAGTAGTGCCTTTCAGCCCCTCTGTGCCCTCGCAGCCCCACTCCTTTATGTGAGGTTGCTCCTCTTGGCCCCTGCCCCACACAGAAAGCTATTAATCTCAGGATTCCACCTTGAAATCCTGAATGCATTCCATTTTGGAAAACAGTCTTTATCCATAGAGAGCTTATTTTCATTGTTCTAGTTACTTGGAAACAGTGAGTGTAAGCATCTTTATGTCAGCAATAGGTGGATAAAGGAGATAGTACTTATAAAAATTAGCACTTGGCCATGCTCAAAAGAGATGGATTTCACAACGAAACAATGCATCCAACAAAATAAACACTCAACAAGTAAGGCTTCCCACAGTGTGCCTGAACACCTAATCCTTCCTTGTCCATAGTTTCCTCTTTAAGAACCATACTTTTGAGATTTGTGATTGAGACATCAGACAGTTTCTGTTTTCTCAAATGGAATTGATACAACGTCTATGTGTTGATAGCCCACACAACAAGATTAAAAAAAAGTGGAGGGGAGGAATTGATGATGCTCCAAGCTGGTTTCTCCTGAACTTCTCAAAGATAATTGTAATATCATACATTTGTTTTCAAAACAAATAATATAGGAGCCTTTATTGAGTATTATTTTGCCTGTGCAGAATTTGTATTTTCTTTTCCGACATCAAACCTTTGTTTATCCTTCGGAAATCCCGTTCCTCTCTTCTCACTGTATGTAGTTTTAACAAAGTTGGCTCCATTTTCCACTGGAGACCAGATATTTGTTGATTTTCTAACAAACATCTCCTTCAGCAAGGAATTTGATTAAGGAGATGGGCAACTGAAACAAGACGTCAGTGAAACATATACAGGAAATTTATTGAATATAATGACCCATTATGAAGTGAAAATTTAACTAAAAATTAAGGCAGCAAGAGAAAAAGTTTGGCCTGGAAAGGAGGAAGACCATTTCTAGCGTAATCTGGACATCTGGATATAGCCATGCTTGAGGCCAGACACACCTGAATAGTTTAGCTATGTGCACCAATAAATCTGTCCTTTTTTTTTTTTTAAATCAGTTTGATTTTATTTTCTGCTGCTCATAACCAAAAGTGCTAAAATGTAAGAAGAGAAAAAACTGAAATGTGAAACAGTGGAAAATCAGTAGATACTTGTGTGTTAGAAAATGATGATCTTATTTCTTTTATCTTCCCTTTAGTATGTAAACAATTTTAAAGAGATGTTTCAACCAATTTAGCCAATTTGTTTCTCATCTGACACTTTTTTTTTTCTCTGCTAATGGATGTGTTACATTTTGGAAGATTGACTCTGGTTCCCTGGAGAGTTGATTTTCTTTGTTCTTAATATCATGAAGTAGGCTTCCAATGAATAAAAGAAAAATTTATTTCAGTGCTACTCATTGTGTAGTGAAAATGATTGACTTACTAAACACCAAGCACAAGACCAGTCTATACTGTTGATTCAACAAAAATATCACCTGCCACTGAGAAATCTTTTCAGCTCCTGGAGCTAACTTGTAAAACATTTGTAATCATCACGCCTAGAAATATTAAGCATAGTTAAGATTCTTTATTTCCCTTATTGAGTAATGATTTGAGAAATAAGAAACAAGAAATTATTGCATCTAAAAAACAAACTTGAACTATAAACAGTATTTAAGAACAAAGAATTGTTGACATTTCTGGGTGAAGAGACTTAGCAGTCTTTCTGGATTTCTCAGACCATTTTGTCAGTTACAGATCTGTTGCAAATTAAAATGAGTATCATTGGAATTTTAGAAATTGTTTGTCATCAGAATTTGGAAATTTAACCATGAATTTTTGGGGCAGGATTTATTGAGATTTTCAATACCTAAGTTACCAGGAAAACCTCAGTGGTAATTAGTAATGCAAAGTTTGGGGGCATGTTCCCGTTTGAATGCAAATGTGGTTATCATCTTTAAGGCTCTAATTATCAAATGTGTCTATTTATTGGAATCTCTTTAGGATTTAAAAAGTACTGGTAACAGAAATACATGATATTGAAGTACCAATTTTACATAGGGATGTTTACAAACCTCTCTAGGTTAGTCTAACGTGCAAAGTTTGAGAATCATTTCTGTAAGACACTATTGCTATCATTTTAATGGACGTGTAAATCACTGAAAGTGAAAGTATTAGTCACTCAGTCCTGTCTCCTTGTGACCCCCTGGACTGTAGCCCACTAGACTCCCCTGTCCATGGGATTTCCCAGACAAGAATACTGGAGTGGGTTGCCATTTCTTCCTTGAAGGGGCCTTTCCAACCCAGAGATGGAACCTGTGTCTCCTGTGTTCCCTAAACTGCAGGCAGATTCTTTACCATCTGAGCCGCCAGGGAAGCCCCTAAGGATGTTTAAATTAGCTTGTGATGCATTAGGACTGGTGGGGGGCGGGGGGGTCAGTTCAAAATCTGCATTTTGAACTTTTCAGATGTTGCTGGATAAGTTGCACAGAGTAGCAGGGCTCTAAGGCATGGACTGTATTTTTGGAGTAACTGTGAATAAGGAAATTTTCTAGTGTTACCCACGCCCATCTGGAATGAAAACTGGGAATCTCTTGTACTGTGGATGTTTCTGGTAATCCAGTTTGATCTGTGGAGGACATTCTATTATTATAATGAAGACTAGTGAAGAGTTGTTATTCCTGCAGGTGGTACCACCCTTGCAAAGAGTGGGAGAAGGAACTGGGTGTACTTGAGTCTCCTGCTTTTCACAGCCTCTGGTCTCTGTTTTGGTTAAGCCTTGGGCAAAATGGCAAAGCTTGACTTTCACACCTCCACCCACTCTGTCGGCACTTCCCGGCTGTCTCCTCCTTGTGGTCAGCTGGACCAGTCGTCCTCCTCCTCCCTGCAGACTGCCTCTGCTTCTGGGGCTTTGCCTTTAACTGATGAAGAACATGGTTTTGAATAAGCCACATCTTAAACTCTCTTCCTCTAGTCATACCACAGCATGAGCCTTCTAATGAGTCCTTGGTTGACAGGCCTGTTTCTGGATAATTTGGAAGTGGAAGTTTCCAGTTGCACAAAGTGAAACGGAAGTGAAATGAAACCTTCTTTCTTCACCTTCTGTTCAGTGTTCTGCTGATATTTCATCACTTTCCACAGTGTGCTGAAATACCTCCTTTTTTAAAATAAGGTGTGAGAGCAAACACACCTTGGTCCAAGGAACTAACATCAAAAAAGATCCTGATCTCTAACTCTCAAAAACCCTAATTTCAAATCTTTTTTAGTGTATTTTTGAATGTCAGCATATAGAGGGTAATTTTTATTTATTTATTTTTTGCAGCAAAACTATCCCAAGGGAAAGACCTGGTTTTCTTGGGTGGACATTTTGATCAGTGTGGATCAAATAAAGGATGGAGCCTTTCCAAGGGTATGCTTGAGAAAATAAGAAGTATGCTCTAGAGTTAAATAGAGAACACTTGTTTTGTCAAATGAGGCACAGAGGTTGAAAACAGGAGCTGAGAACAATAGACAAGAATTTTGGCAGCTCAGTCAGGAAGAGGGGAAGGAGACGGTGTCACTAGCAGTACGATTTTTTTTTTTTTTTTTTAGGGCAAGTGGAGACATTTTCATGTAAGGGAATTTTAATACATTTCTTCCATGTGATAGGCAGTAGGAATCCTCTTCTGGTTTCCTTATGGTGCCTCTAGCAGACTATCCATTTTTCATGAACACATTGGGATATCTTGGTATCTATTTTGTAATTTAAAAATACAAGTTAGATCATGCTACACCTACACTCCGAACTTTCTAGTAGCTCTCCGTTGCATGCAGAGTGCAAGTTGATGGCTTTGCAGTGATCCAGAAGGTCTGACATGAGCTCATCTTCTGGTTCTTCCTGACTTCTCCTCTTTTCTCTCCAGTCCACATCTCGCTCTTCTTAGAACACGTGGCCATGTTTCCTTGCTTGTGGCCTTTGCCATTCTTCCCTCTAGAAGAATGGGTCTAGGATATCTACAGGGGTCATTTCTCCCCCTGCTGCCAGCCTTTCCTCAAATGCGTCTTTCTCGGCAGCTGAATTTAAAATGGAAAGCTCCCTCCCAACCTTCCAACCATTTATTATGCTCTTTCTTTCACAACACTTTTCTTGGTGTGCTCAAGAATGTATTTATTCATTATTTTAGTCTCTGCTCCCAAATGTAAGCACCATGAAGACAAGGATTCTTGTCTTTTTTTTTTTTTTGGTGACAGAGAGTCAGCATCTAGCACCTACTCACTGAAGAAATGAATGTAGAGAAATGCCCATTAGACTTCCAAGTTGCCCGTAAGAAGTTAGTCATAACCACGTTACTTGGACACTATTTGTCATGGGGCTTCTCTGGTCGGTTCAGTCACTCAGTTGTGTCAACTCTTTGTGACCCCATGAACTGCAGCACACCAGGTCTCCCTGTCCATCACCACCTCCTGGAGTCCACCCAAACCCATGTCTATCGAGTCAGTGATGCCATACAACCATCTCATCCTCTGTCTTCCCCTTCTCCTCCTGCCCTCAATCTTTCCCAGCATCATGGTCTTTTCCAGTGAGTCAGCTCTTCACATCAGGTAGCCAAAGTATTGGAGTTTCAGCTTTAGCATCAGTCCTTCAATGAATATTCAGGACTGATTTCCTTTAGGATGGACTGGATGGATCTCCTTGCAGTCCAAGGGTCTCTCAAGAGTCTTCTCCAACAGCACAGTTCAAAAGCATCAATTCTTTTGTGCTCAGGTTCCTTCTCAGTCCAACTCTCACATACATACATGACCACTGGAAAAACCATAGCCTTGACTACACAGACTTTTGTTGGCAAAGTAATATCTCTGCTTTTGAATATGCTATCTAGGTTGGTTATAACTTTCCTTCCAAGGAGTAAGCGCCTTTTAATTTCATAGCTGCAATCACCATCTGCAGTGATTTTGGAGCCCAAGAAAATGAAGTCTGACACTGCTTCCACTGTTTCCCCATCTATTTGCCATGAAGTGATAGGACCAGATGCCATGATCTTAGCTTTCTGAATGTTGAGCTTTAAGCCAAGTTCTTCACTCTCCTCTTTCACTTTCATCAAGAGGCTTTTTAGTTCCTCTTCACTTTCTTCCATAAGGGTGGTGTCGTCTGCATACCTGAGGTTATTGATATTTCTCCTGGCAATCTTGATTCCAGCTTGCGTTTCTTCCAGCCCAGTGTTTCTCATGATGTACTCTGTGTATAAGTTAAATAAGCAGGATGACAATATACAGCCTTGATGTACTCCTTTTCCTATTTGGAACCAGTCTGTTGTTCCATGTCCAGTTGCTTCCTGACCTGCATACAGGTTTCTCAAGAGGCAGGTCAGGTAGTCTGGTATTCCCATCTTTTCAGAATTTTCCAGTTTATTGCGATCCACACAGTCAAAGGCTTTAGCATAGTCAATAAAGCAGAAATAGATGATTTCTGGAACTCTCTTGCTTTTTCCATGATTCAGCGGATATTGGCAATTTGATCTCTGGTTCCTCTGCCTTTTCTAAATCCAGCTTGAACATCTGGAAGTTCACAGTTCACGTATTGCTGAAGCCTGTCTTGGAGAATTTTGAGTATTTCTTTACTAGCCTGTGAGATGAGCGAATTGTGTGGCAGTTTGAGCATTCATTGGCATTGCCTTTCTTTGGGATTGGAATGAAAACTGACCTTTTCCAATCCTGTGGCCGCTGCTGAGTTTTCCAAATTTGCTGGCATATTGAGTGCGGCACTTTCACAGTGTCATCTCCCAGGATTTGAAACAGCTCAACTGGAATTCCATCACCTCCACTAGCTTTGTTCATAGTGATGCTTTCTAAAGCCACTTGTCTTCACATTCCAAGATGTCTAGCTCTAGGTGAATGATCACACCATCATGATTATCTGGGTCGTGAAGCTCTTTTTTGTAAAGTTCTCCTGTGTATTCTTGCTGCCTCTTCTTAATATCTTCTGCTTCTATTAGGTCCATACCATTTCTGTCCTTTATCAAGCCCATCTTTGCATGAAATGTTCCTTTGGTATCTCTGATTTTCTTGAAAAGATCTCTAGTCTATCCCTTTCTGTTGTTTTCCTCTATTTCTTTGCATTGATTGCTGAGGAAGACTTTCTTATCTCTCCTTGCTATTCTTTGGAACTCTGCATTCAGATGCGTATAACTTTCCTTTTCTCCTTTTCTTTTCACTTCTCTTCTTTTCACAGCTATTTGTAAGGCCTCCTAGACAGCCATTTTGCTTTTTTGCATTTCTTTACCATGGGGATGGTCTTGATCCCTGTCTCCTGTACAGTGTCAGGAACCTCTGTCCATAATACATCAGGCACTCTGTCTATGAGATCTAGTCCCTTAAATCTGTTTCTCACTTTCACTGTATAATCATATGGGATTTGATTTAGGTCTTTCCTGAATGGTCTAGTGATTTTCTCTACTTTCTTCTGGTAAGGGAGCCTTTAAAAGAAAGTGCTTTAGCCGATGGAATGAGACTTCCAGTATGTAATGCACTCACCCAACTTTCTAGGTGCCGGAGGTCTAGTGCAGATCCTAACACTCTAGCTGTAGCTGCATTGATAATTCTAGATTGTTGGGAACCACCATGTTTTTCCTTTCTTCTATGTTGATTTTCAGGCTGTTTATTTTCCTTCTTTTCTACTCACATCTACCTAAGGAAATTTTTTTTTCCCCAGAATAGATTTTTTTCTAGCAGCAGCTTTCCCTACTGATCTTTCTGATTCAGACCAGAGTTCAAAAATATCTTCAAATAGTCTTTTGAGAAGGAGATGCTGTTGCCATTACCCCTGGTTTAATATTTTTAAAACAAAATCCAGGTGAGTCTCTGACTTTGGCCCTTTGTGCGGAAATTTTTAATGGTATTTGAGTTTGACTGGGTGGTGGTGATGCTTAAAATATATGACAGAGGTAGCAAGCTTAACTTACCTGGGTTATCCTTTGTACCAAAATTGATATTCCAGCCATGTACATTTTTAAAAGTTTTATTGATGAGAAGCTGAAATGAGGTTTAGAACAATCTACCACACACTTGGGGCTTTGGCATATTTAATATCTTAAGCTAAAAGAGTTTGAAACAAACAAAAAAAATGGCGGAAGCAGAAAGGCCACTCACTGTGATCACCCACCCCTACCCCAAGCCCTTCTTTCTTGAGACCAGACATAAAGTTCCCATGTGAAAGTCACCCTCCTTGAACCAGGAGGATGGAATATATTCTTGTCACCAGAGACTGGGAACCTGGGGCTGAGAAATCTGTACCATAAACCTTGTTAAACTAATCCTTAACTTCTGGTTATCTCTTAGCCATTACTACAGGCCCAAACTCTTTGGTGAACTCATCACAAATTTATTGCTTCTATATCTGAATGACATAAAAACTTGCTGTGCTTGTCACTTCTTCAGGCCTTCATTGTCTTACAAAAGTCCCCATGTACATGTAAAATTAATAACAAATGTATTCTCTTCTCCTGTTCATCTGTCTTTTTCACCTTAGTTTTCATATGTAGCCAGGGACCCTTAGAGGGGTGAGGAAAACTTTCCCATCCCCTACAGTTAAAACGTATGTCCTGTTAACAGCACAATTGTTAAAGAAGAAGACATTTTTATCCTTTTAGATTCTTCTGGCTGGTCGAAAAATCAAATTGATGCCAGACAGACTAACAGGAGAAAATGAAACATTGCATAACATGCGTGCATGAGAGAGAACTAAACAACTTAGGAACTCAACAAAATGAGTGAAGCCTTCACCCTGAATACCATCTTCAGCTAAAGATGGAAGAGGATGTTGCGGATAGGGATTTGAGACTTCAAAGCAGAACAAGGCATTTGACCTGGAGATGGAAAAGCAAATGGCTCACAAACGTTTGCTGGGCCAGGCAGAGCTGCTGGGACACACGGTGGACTCCGAGCCCTAGGCCCTGCGGATTTACTCACCACATCGAGCCTGTATGCTTGGCATATATCTCTAGTGGTAGCTCTATTCTGGCAGCAGGCCCTCCATCTAAGTTCTTTCAGACAGTGAAGGGATAGAGAAAATGAGATTTTTATGAATCTTCTGTTTCTTAAAAATACTCAGCCTAAATTAATCCTCATGCTTAATGAACATACTGGGAAGGGGTGTCATGGCAAACTCGACACTCCTACACAGTAATACTGCAATCACATAGTTTTTTTTTTTTTTTAATCTTTGAGTAGGAAAATCTCAGTTAAAAAAAAAAAAGCAGCCAAGAAAATGCACACATGCACACACACACACACACACACACACACACACACACACACAGTAAGTCACAGAACTTAATTTGAAGGTATTTAGGTCTAATAGGATAGCTTCTTGCTCCAACATTCATTTGAACTTGAAAATAACAATAAAATGTGCCAAGTCAAAGGGATGATTTTTCTTCTCTCTCTCTTTTTAACTAGTCATCTTGGTTTTAAAACATGAGATACAAGTCATCAATTTCACTGTGACTTAGCAGTTTATTTACACAGTTTTACTGCTTTGGACATAACACAGTGGAGTTTCGAGCTTGATGAAATATTGTTATCCACATAACTCATTTTCTGCTGCTTCAACAAGGTGTTTGGATTTGTGGGAACTCCCATTTGAAGTCAAAATCGAATTGAAAATTCATGTGAAGGCTATACAGATAAGGCAAGTCTGAATATCAGGGAAGTGTCAATTAAATTTACTCTCTAGTCTTTGACATAAAAACCTGCTCCCAAGGCCTTGAAAATATCTCTCATTATCATATTGATTCAAGCCAACAAGTATAACTCATATCTAAGGTGAGCATAAGTTTATTTCTAGATACTTACAATAAATTTCTTTTATATATTGGTCACATTGAGTTTAGTATAAGTTATTAATGCTTACCATAATGATCTATCGGTTCTTTATGGGCAGTCCTTACTTATTAAAGATGTTCTTGATTGTACTGAAATTAGCAGTTCCCTATTAATTCATAATTCATCTTTCAGTGGTAGTCATAAAACAATGGCAGCATCGATCATAAATTAATTTAGAAACAGATACAAAGGTAGAAATAAGATAGCAGCAGCTGTTTTCTCAAAGGAGTACCAACTAACATCACAGCATTGATGTGAATAGAAATTTGAATAGAAAAAATTACTCTTGTCCCCTGTAACTGTTTCCTCTTACTTAAAGAAATGGGAGGCAATTTTCTCTAGAGGATGTGGGGGAAAAACTCTCTCAAAAATCTGTGAAAACTCAATTCAAGTTCTTTGGAGAATCTTTAGATGGTATTCAGCATCAAAAAGAGAAATATATTTTTTTCTTCAGAAAATAGGACTGAATTAAGAGTTCTCAAAAAGGAATTTTTAAAGCTCTCCACTGGCAATTCTTGTGGTAGATCATAGCTTTAAATTAAAAATGTCAACTTCTTACACTTGTAGGAAAGAGGGAAAACTGGGCAGGGCTGTTTTCCAATATTTTACTGAAAATGTACTGTTGACCAAATGTAATGTGAAATTTATTCTGCTTTTGAGGTGAAACTGCTCATTCATTCAAGGCAATAAATGTAGCCAAGTGACCCATATACAAACTACAAAACAAAGATAAACATCACAAAAAAGGGGTTCATATTGATTAGCAGAAAAGACAGGGATGAAAGAGACACTGCTCATTCTTCTAAGGAACCTATAACCTAGGGCTTGTATTCATTCCAGTCCCAAAGAAAGGCAATGCCAATGAATGCTCAAGCAACCACACAATTGCACTCATCTCACACACTAGTAAAGGAATGCTCAAAATTCTCCAAGACAGGCTTCAGCAGTACGTGAACTGTGAACTTCCTGATGTTTAAGCTGGTTTTAGAAAAGGCAGAGGAACCAGAGATCAAATTGCCAACACTTGCTGGATCATCAAATAAGCAAGGGAGTTCCAGAAAAGCATCTATTTCTGCTTTATTGACTGTGCCAAAGCCTTTGACTGTGTGGATCACAGTAAACTGTGGAAAATTCTGAAAGAGATGGGAATACCAGACCACCTGACCTGCCTCTTGAGAAACCTGTATGCAGGTCAGGAAGAAACAGTTAGAACTAGACATGGAACAACAGACTGGTTCCAAATAGGAAAAGGAGTACATCAAGGCTGTATAGTGTCACCCTGCTTATTTAACTTGTATGCAGAGTACATTATGAAAAACGCTGGGCTGGAGGAAGCACAAGCTGGAATCAAGATTGCCAGGAGAAATATCAGTAACTTCAGGTAAGCAGATGACACTACCCTTCTGGCAGAAAAGGAAGAAGAACTAAAGAGCCTCTTGATGAAAGTGAAAGAGGAGAGTGAAAAAGTTGACTTAAAGCTCAACATTCAGAAAACGAAGATCATGGCATCTAGTCCCATCACTTCATGGGAAATAGATGGGGAAGCAGTGTCAGACTTCATTTTCTTGGGTTCCAAAATCACTGCAGATGGTGATTGCAGCTATGAAATTAAAAGACGCTTACTCCCTGGAAGAAAAGTTATGACCAACTTAGACAGCATAATAAAAAGCAGACACATTACGTTGCCAACAAAGGTCCGTCTAGTCAAGACTATGGTTTTTCCAGTAGTGATGTATGGATGTGAGAGTTAGACTATAAAAAAAGCTAGACACAGATGAATTGATGCTTTTGAACTGTGCTGTTGGAGAAGACTCTTGAGAGTCCCTGGGACTGCAAGGAGATCCAACCAGTCCATCCTAAAGGATATCAGTCCTGAGCTTTCATTGGAAGGACTGTTGTTGAAGCTGAAACTCCAATATTTTGACCACCTGATGCGAAGAGGTGACTCATTTGAAAAGACCTTGATGCTGGGAAAAATTGAGGGCAGGAGGAGAAGGGGACGACAGAGGATGAGATGGTTAGATGGCATCATTGACTCAATGGACATGAATTTGGGTGAACTCCAGGAGTTGATAATGGACAGGGAAGCCTGGCGTGCTGCCGTT